>LNAC01000064.1:636336-670912 GCA_002007465.1 Ailurus styani | reverse complement strand
CCCGCTCCTGCTCCTGCTCCGCGCGTCCCGGGGCCGCCGCGCGCCATGCGCCCCCACGGCCCCGCCGCCGCCTCCCCGCAGCGGCTCCTCGGGCTCCTGCTGCTCTTGCTGCTGCAGCTGCGGGCGCCGTCGAGCGCCTCCGAGATCCCCAAGGGGAAGCAGAAGGCGCTGCTGCGGCAGAGGGAGGTGGTGGACCTGGTGAGTCCTGCTGGTGGGGTGGGGGTGGCCTGAGCAGCTGCGTCTGTGGGTCGCGCGTGCTCCCGGGTGTCCCGCTTTGTCTGAGCCCACGTGTGGGGTAGGACCTGGGCAAGGCGAGCGGTGGGGACGTGGAACTCGCCCGGGAGACCCAAGTGGTGGAGCGGAGCTGCGACGTGGGTCGGGTGGGACGCCCCAAAATACAGGGAGTGGCCCAGGAATTTCTGGCCTCTGAGGGCTGTCCCCCCACCCCCACCCTGGAAGGACGGAGAGGGTTAGGGCGGCAATGAGAGGAGAATGAGGAGCTCGAGTAGCTTGGAAGGTGGGCCTGGGAGCTGTGTAGGAGACCCTGGAGCGGATCCCCTGGGTGGGCCTGGGCCAGAGCCCCGAGACGCGTCCTGTGTTGGGGCTGGTGGCCACGTCTCCCTGCAGGAGCGAATAACAACCCTCACCAAGTATCCGTCCAACTCTTTGTAACTTGAACACTATGAGTCATGTTGGGTCATCATCTTCCTAGGAAGTATGGGCTGCAATTTACTTTGTTGGACGACCACAGCCCAGGACAGGAATGGTTCAGAGGGATTACGGCCAGAAAGGGAAAATGAAAAGACCCCGCACTAACCCTCCCAGGACCCATTTCACTGTTGTGTTTATAGACAGATGGGCAGTCAATCCTTCCAGATACCCTGGGTCCTCAGCCTGTGGCCAGCAAGTAGGAGCAACACAGTGGAGCTAAGGGAGAAGACAGTTCTCAGAAGAGCAAATAAATAGCCCAAGTGCTTTCCGAAGGGCTAATCTATGGGAAGGTCTGTCTGCTCAAAGCTCATTCCCTCCAAAATCAACAAACCCTGTGGAGGGCAGAGCTGTTCTCTGCCTTGTGTCAAGAGCTGTCCTTTCACAACTACCATATTCCTTGACACATAATAAACTTCAGTCTTTAGCCCAATCTTATTTGCAGACAAATATCATTTACAAGCATTGCAGGACTTAAGCAGGCGGGGGAGGGGCATGGTTTTGATAAAAAAAAAAAACGGTTTTGGGTTTCTTAAACTGCCATTATAAACTGAGCTAATAAACCAAACTCCCTGGCAGCTAGTTCTATGCCAGATTCAAAAGCTCTGGGAAAAAATTCCTGCCATTGCACACTGCACTTTTTGGTGATGTGCTATATAATTTTGCTCCGCAAAGCAGACAATGTGTTCAGAGCTACAGTTCTATTTTAAGTGTCCAAATTGTCTAAAACTGTACCAAATGGCTGAGGTTCATGTGCAGTTTGCATTTTATGAATTCGTAATTATGATACACAAAATATCCCTTTTCTCCATAAAGCTAGCAATTTTTTCTTTTCCTCCACGGATTTGCACTACCTGCGGTTTCCCACAACTCTCGCCCAACTTGGAAAAGCGTATTGTGCAGCCAAGCTCAGGTGCATCCTGTAGATTGGATTTGGTTTTGCTGAAGGAAAAAAAATATGTTCATGCGGTCCTTGAAAAGATTTCAACAGACTATAAAGCAACTTCTTTATACGCGAGCCTTGAAAGCGCTCCTTTCAAGCTTCCAGCACGCTCTGCCCCCTGGTGGCCAGTGGAAGAAACAGGGGTTCATTCTACAGACATTTATGGAACGCAGGCCTAGTACTAAGCCTGTGCTGGGGTAGCATTTTTAACGTGAAAGAAGACAGATATAATATCCATGGAAGCAAATTCAGTAAAATCATGTGGTCACTGAAATGCAGTTTTTAGATAAAAATCTGAATAAACATTCTCAGCCTTGGCACTACTGACATTTGGGGCTAAATAATTCTTTGTTGTGGGGACTGTCTTGTAGGAGGTTTGGCAGCACCTGAAGTCCCTATCCCCGTTAGATGCCAGTAGTTCCCTCCCCTCCCAAGTTGTCACAACCAAAAATGCCTGCAGACATTTGCTAAGTATACCCTGGGGGACAAAATCATCGGTGATGGAGAACTAGTGATATATAGGAAAATAAAACTTTGCGTATCATCTTGCCTCAGGGGGAATAATAGTGAAAAAAAATCAGAAGCTTTGTTGTTTCTTCCTTCCCACTTGAAATCTGTGTCTAAACATGTATCTTCTGGTGAAAGCGAATGAGATTACTACAATGAAAAGTAACTCTAGAATAAACCAAACTGTTTTAGAATATTTTATATTTTAGCTTATCTTCAAATTTTGTTAAATACATTTGCAATTTTGTTAAATACTTTTCTTACTATTTCTTTGGTAATAAATAAATAAATAGTGCCTTTTCTTATATCAGGAAAATCGTAGTAGCCAAGGTCATGACAAAAATCATTTATCAAAACACAGATGAAATTGGTGATGTGACAAGAAATTGATTGGTAAACATTATATACACGAGGATCCTTCCTAGGCAGAGGCATCACTGGATTTTATAATATGACTATGTCTAAGTCCAGAAGTTATTTTAATATATGAGGAATCTTGGATTTTTTTGTTCTCATTGGACAGTATCATTATATAGAATGATAGTACAATTTACACCAATAGGGGAATGTTAAAGTAAAAAATTAAGTGGTGTGCCTTTGGGGCTGGGGTCCTAATAAATGGAGCAATTCCAGAACAGGCAAGGGAATTAGACAGATGGAGATAAACTATTATCTTTACCACTTACCCCACTATATTGCCCACTATATTGTTGTGTGTGGCTTCTGTGTGTGTGCTGGCCGACAGGTTTGCCAATGCTATCTTTCCCAGGTCTAGACCCTGGTAAGGTCCACCTAAGGGAGTAGACACACTTACCCAGTGTCACTGCCTCACGTGGTCTTGGGAGAACAGTGAGAATCATCACGGCCGACATGCACAGTGCTCATTCTGTCCCCCGCGCTGCTCTGAGCACAGTTTTATATAAGATCTCACTTAAATCTCACATGAACCCTAAAAGGTAAGAATCTTTATCATTTTCCCTCTTTTACATGTAAGGGAACAGACACTGAAATGTTGAGTAAGTTGTCTTATCTCACATAGCTAATAAACAGATTAAAATCCAGAGAATCTATGTTCTTAATTTCTACTTATTTGCAGCCTACCCACCAGAACTAGAGAGAATCCTGGCACTTAAGAGGTTTGATAGATTACTGCCACCCTATTGAAGGTCAGTGGTCACCTGTGACCAGGCCATTCGCTCCCGAGGAGAAGTGAGGTTGGAGGCCAGAAGTTTTACTCTAATGACAGTTTCTTTACATAAAAATAGAGACAAGTGGGAGATGTGCAATCCAATTCAAAGATATTGCTGGTGTAAGATAATTATTAACTAAGATTTTTTGATAATTATATCCCCAGGAGTATGTCTTAGGGAAATAATTCAAAAGACAAAAAAAAAGCTCTATGGGCCGCCTGGGTGGTTCAGTCGGTTAAGCGGCTGCCTTTAGCTTGGGTCATGATCCCAGGGTCCTGGGATCGAGGCCCACATGGGCTCTCTGCTCAGCAGGGAGCCTGCTTCCTCCTCTCTCTCTCTGCCTGCCTCTCTGCCTACTTGTAATCTCTCTCTGTCATATAAACAAATAAAATCTGAAAAAATAAGAAGACACTTTCCTCAAATATATTGTTAAAAAAAAAAAGCTCTATGGGTGAAGATTTTCATTACAATAATACTAATGATAGAAAAAATAGAAATAACCTAAGTATCCCAAAATAGTGCGATGTTTGCATAAAATTTTTAAAGTATCATTATGATACTCTACAATCCTTTACAACATACAAGGTTAGAAGAAAAAAGCAGTATATCTAATTATGATCACCCTGGAATACAGCAATTTAAAAATTATGTATGCTTTTAATAAGCAGTAGGAAAAAAGCAGGCAAATGAAAACATTTTGTCTTCTTTGATTTGTGTGTGTGTGTGTGTGTGTGTGTGTGTGTGTGCAGTCTGTGCAATGGAAAGAAATCTCAATATTTTAGAAATAACTTTAAAATCAATTCTCTATAATAACTCATCTAGAACATGAGCAATGAAGGGAATCTTGACTCCAAGGGCTTAAAATAAATGCAATTCTGGGGGTCCTGGGGTGGCTCACTTGGTTAAGTGACCAACTCTTGGCTTCGGCTCATGTCATGATCTCAGGGTACTGGGATTGAGCCCCCTCCCTATCGAACCCCCAGCCGAGTCCCCCGTTGAGCCCCAGCGGAGTCGCACGTTGGGCTCCATGATCAGAGGGGAGTCTGCTTGTCTCCCTCTCTGGCCCTACTCCTGCTCTTTCTCCCTCTAAAATAAATAAAATAAATCTTTAAAAAATGCAATTCTAATCAGAAAGTCTTTGAATCTTGAATGGTGAGGGGTTTTCCTCTTTTCCTTTTTCTAGTATAATGGAATGTGCTTACAAGGACCCACAGGGGTGCCTGGGCGAGATGGAAGCCCTGGGGCCAATGGCATTCCTGGCACCCCTGGCATCCCAGGTCGGGATGGATTCAAAGGAGAAAAGGGGGAATGCTTGAGGGAAAGCTTTGAGGAGGCCTGGACACCTAACTACAAGCAGTGTTCATGGAGTTCGCTCAATTACGGCATAGATCTTGGGAAAATTGCGGTAAGTCAAGTCTGAATTATTTTAAAGTTGAAGCAAGACTTTAGAGTTTTCACAGTCGAGTGTGCATTTAAGACTTTATTCTATTTTTGCCAAAAGACTTTTTACAAAATTAAGGAGTAGGGACCCTGTAGCTAAGTAAGAATTAATGAATAAAAGAGATAACATTTCAGAGTAAATTTTATAAAGGTATTTCTAAGACAAATAAATCACCGTGTTTTAATCCTAATATCTAAAATAACTTACTCCTTTTTTAAAAATGCAAACAAAAAGGGAGAGCATAAGTATTTGTGTTGGACGGTAGGCAACTTTCCAATCTTGTTCAAAAGTGAACTTAGCTTTAAATTAGTGTAAGAAATTCTGCTGTGGCCCCAGACATAAGGGTGTGAAGAAATTTCCAAGAAACTACCCATGTGATAGGAATTATCTCCAAGTGGGAAGTCCCTTGGTATTTGTCCTTATTCTGGGTAGCAGGTGAGGCTTTAAATTGCTAAGCTTAAGAGAAGTGGAATGGGGGCGCCTGGGTGGCTCAGTGGGTTAAAGCCTCTGCCTTCAGCTCAGGTCATGATCTCAGGGTCCTGGGATCCAGGCCCACATCGGACTCCCTGCTGAGCAGGGAGCCTGCTTCCTCCTCTTTCTCTCTGCCTGCCTCTCTGCCTACTTGTGATCTCTCTCTCTCAAATAAATAAATAAAATCTTGAAAAAAAAAGTAGAATGGACCAGAGATATACTACAGTGAGCATTTATAATTTTTCTGCAACATTTTGATTAATGATTCCGTCACTTTAATTAGCATTTGCTTCGAAAGCAACTGTCAAGGTGACTGGGATGGCACAGAACTGAAGAAGCTGAGGCTATTCCTAAGCCTCTTTCTTCTTTTGTTGAACCATTTCTAGATGGTTCCGTGGATATATTATTTTTCAATGATATGTTATTCCTTGATATTAACAACTCCTACCACCAAGCAAATGCAAGTAGAAGAGATTTTACTTTCACAAAACTCTGAGATGCTCCTCATCTCAGCTCCTTACTGTCGGCTTGATTATCTATGAAATTTCTTGAGATGGTCTTGATTTGATTTTTGTGTACTAGAATTTCCGCAGAACTTTATTTTCCTATGTGACTTCTTAGAAAGCATTTTGTTAAAATGTGTTAAAATGCTGCCTGCTTCTTTAAACACCTGATGTTGACAGACTGGATACTTACTTATAGTTCATCAGAAGTTGCTGAGTTCTCTCTAAAACAATTCCTGTAGATTCTGAATTATTAATATGTTTTTAAGTTTCTCTTAGGAGCGCTCAGAATGAGTTTGGGAGCTTTCTGAAAGTAAAAAAGAGTAGACCATGAGCCAGTAGAGAGACAAATTTTGCAAAGAGCTATTAGAGAAAAAACCTGGGGCCTTCTAATTGTGTCATTATATAGATAAAGACTAAAACCTCCACCTATGCTTTACCCCTGATACTGTTTGCTATTGCTCAAAAAGAGACCAGTCAAGAATAAATATATAGTCTAGAATGTAAGTTCCATGAGGGCAGAGATTCTGTTTCATTTACTGTCATTAACTGTAGCAGCCAGCACGTAGGGCTCGGGAAATATTTTTGGAGTGAAAAAAGAAGAGTAGACATATAGACTGGTCTGGCTTAAAATACTGAAGACCAACTGTTTTGTTGTAAAAGATACCGTCAATGGCATGAAGAATTCTAAGAATGCCATAATTTGATTTTCTTAGAGTTCCTAATATCAGTCTCTGCCTTGCAAGAGACAAGAGACTCTCTCTCCTTCTGTAAAAGTTAAGCTTTTTATTGTATTTATTTATTTTAATATTTTATTTATTTATTTGACACAGAGAGAGGGATTACAAGGAGGCAGAGAGGCAGGCAGAGAGAGAGGAGAGAGGAGGAAGCAGGCTCCCTGCTGAGCAGAGAGCCCGATGTGGGCCTCGATCCCAGGACCCTGGGATCATGACCTGAGCCGAAGGCAGGCTTTAACCCACTGAGCCACCCAGGCGCCCAAGTTAAGCTTTTTAAAATGTAGTTTGAGGAAAAGAAAGTTGAATAACAGTCGCACTACAACTTGAAAGCATCTTTTAAATGAAAATTGAAAATGCTAATTAAACCCTATTTCTGTGTTTGTGATAGGAGTGTACATTTACAAAAATGCGCTCAAACAGTGCTCTGAGAGTTTTGTTCAGTGGCTCCCTTCGGTTAAAATGCAGAAATGCGTGCTGTCAGCGTTGGTATTTCACATTCAACGGAGCTGAATGTTCAGGACCTCTTCCCATTGAAGCCATCATTTATTTGGACCAAGGAAGCCCTGAACTCAATTCAACAATTAATATTCATCGCACTTCTTCTGGTAAGTAGAATAGTGGCTGGTACGTAGTCAGGGTGTGCCTGACGTCTTTAGAGACAGAAGGTTGGTTCGGAACCCACTATCATGTTGGCTTACCGGCCTGTGATAAAGAGACCTATAGCAAGTTTTCAGCACCTAACTCTTCATCCCGGTTGCATTTCAGAATTCCCTGAAATAGATCTTTAAAAAAGTACACAGGTGCCTGGGTCCCATCTCTGACCAACGGAGTCGGAATCTCTGGGGATAAGACTGTATTTTTTAAAAGACCCCCAAGGTTGAAAATCACTGAATTAGATGAAATGGCAAAACATCCCATAATGCCACAGAGCAGTGGTTTCTAACCCTGGCTACGCATGAGGCTCAACTAAGACACTTAAAAAAAATCCCCGCACCTGGGTCCCACGCTTCCAGGGAGTCTGACTTCATGGGTCTAGATGCGGCCAAGGCACTGGAATTTCAGAATGGCTTCCAGTTAGTCTACTGCTCAGCCCAGGGTGAGATCCACTTGGTAAGGAGATCATTGCTCTGCCTTGTCCTTTAAAAGGATAGATCTTGTCTGCTGAATTTGTAAAAGAGAACATTTCTATAGTGCATTCTTTGTTTCTGCCTAGTATAAGAGAAAAGACAGTCATTTAAACCAGTGGTCACCTAAGCTATAAGAAAAAAAATGTGTTTGTTTTATTCAATTTTAAGGCTTATTAAAGAAAGTTTGGAAGATACCAAAGAACTAGAGGGGGGGGGTCTGTTAATGTCATTAGCCAGACACACCGCTATTTTTGGCTGGCAGCTGTTTTGATTTCCTGAGTTGCAGTGGGATAGCCCACCATGACCGTCCACGTTGGGAGAATCACAAGATGTATATGTCGCTAGCTTCATTCCCCTGGTGTCTTGCAGGGATGTCTCACTAACCTTGTACTTACCAATGGCAGAGGGAAGAGAGCAGATCCCTCCACTGTTAATCAGAGGCAATTCTATTCCAGCCTGCTTTGGGGATCCAAGTCAGATACCGAACCCCAAAATTAACATAGCACATTTATTCCTGAGAAATCATGGGCATCCCTTCTGCATTCTTCCTCAAATCCCCACACCATCCTTGAGATAGAAAGAAGATATTTGAACTCCCTCTCTTGGCACAGAGAGAAGGTCCAGAGAAATAAAGTGTGTTAGCCAGGACAGTAGAATTGGTGTTCAGGTGAGCAGAAAACAGCTCCTTGCCTGCCCTCTTGTCTCCCCAGCCCTCTCTTTGATCAGGTTAAAAAGTTTCATCACCAAGTTTTTAGATACTTGTTCTGGAAAGGACGATATGTCTTCCATCTGAGAAGCAGTCTCTATGAGAAGAAAAATCTAGATATAAAAATTTGATTAGGAAGTGATATACATTTAGTATATATACATATTACATGTATAATATATACATATATGTAGTATATAAGTATATATACTAAACATTATATACTATGTAGTATGCATGTGATATATGTAGTTGGGATAAGCTACTTACTTTCTGTTGTATTACCTTTAAGGTGTTTCTGTTACTATCTTGCTAAAATTTAAGCCTTTAGGCCCAGGAACTGTGACCTATACATGCATACGCTTTATAAATTATTTAACATAGCAATTCCCAACCATGGTGTGGAAACTCATTTGATGTGAAACTTATTTGATTGGGTGGAATGTCAGAAGTAATTTGTTATTTATAACAGTTTTTGTATTAAGATGGTAGAAGTTTACCTCTAATAAAATCACTTTCCCTTGCACATGGATACTCTTTCTTGAGAGAAAGGAGACACACTTATACTTAGCACATTGAGAATGACTTAAAGCCTTGCATATGCCCATGGGAGTTTGAAAAACATGTGACTGTCACCGTGGTACCTGGGGCTAGGAGGGAAACAGGTCTAGAACCCCCTAATCCAACATATTTCAGGTACTTATTAAGTTGCAATTCTACCTTATCACAGCAAAAATGCTCATTCATTCAAAAAACATTATTTCACAGGTTAACGACCATGAAGTGACCCTCCTCATGTGAGACTAGTGGTAGACCCAAATTTGCCTTACATCCTGTAGCATGTGGTGAACAGGTTTCTAGGCTATAGGGGTGCAGAACTTGGGAGACCATGAGTATTTCTGGACATTTTCTCCCAGCGCGGCCCTAGATTAAATGGGAATTGTGGCTTCGATCTTCCAGCTTTGAAAGGGGCCCAGACCACAGTCAAATCCCTCGATTCTGAAGGATTTACCTTAGATTCATTGATGTGTCAGCTCAAGGAAGAAGATTGCTTCAGACCTACATCCCTGAGGCTCAGCTGGAACGTACTAACCCCCCAAACGGGAAACCTGACCAGTCATATGATGGCATTGCTACACTACTTATACGTCAGGCTCACTTTCTGAAACAATCTGGCAACCTGGGGTTCCTTTTCCCCCCTACAGACACATATCTCTTTGCTTGTTAAAATAACCATTAGGGGATTTTTTTTTTAATATAGAAGGACCTCGATAAGATGGAATGCAAGTTGTGTATTAGTATGTGGATGTCCAGGGAAACCCTGAGAAAAGTTGTATATTTATAAAGCCTAAGAACACAGAGGAAAAGCAGGGTGGTTGGTTGGTCTGTTCACTGTGAGGAAATTCCATGTAAAATGGGATTCCCATATTGAAGGAGCGGTATAAAGATTATGCTAAAATTTCTTTTAATGTTACAAAAGTCCTTCTACGCACCAAGTGTATAGGTAAGTGTTGGAAGAGGCTTGCATATCAAAAAGACCTGCATATCACATAAAAGTCTCGGCTTTCCAAAGTGTGGGCTTCATCCGTTTAGTCAAAGAAATTGCTTTTTTTGTTTTCAGTCACCTGAACAGTAACTTCCGGTAACTAAACAGATTCTGGTTTTATGGCTGAAACCTGTAAGAAGACCTCCTGTTCAGCTTATATTATTGGATGGATAGGTATATGTTTTTAAAAGATATTTATGTGGTAAGAAAGAGAGAACTTATCTTTATGAAGTCCTTATTATGTGTTAGAATTTCTAAGTCACTGAGCATTCAATAGATTTGTTAGCTGCCTTGCTAAAGTAATAACATTTAGATGAAAATTTTTGCTTTTTGCTCTAAAGAAGGGTGTAACTTTCATCTCTGTTCTGCAGTGGAAGGGCTCTGTGAAGGAATTGGAGCCGGATTAGTGGATGTTGCCATATGGGTTGGGACTTGTTCAGATTACCCGAAAGGAGACGCCTCCACCGGATGGAATTCAGTATCTCGCATCATTATTGAAGAACTGCCAAAATAAATCCTCTCATTTTCATTCCCTACCTCTTTTTTATTAAACCTTTAAAGGGTTCCGTTTAGTGGCATTTTTATATAATTTTTATGTACACATCTGAATAAAAAACAAAACTAAACGTGATTCGGGCCAAAGTGTGATTTCACACTGTTTGGAAAATCCAGTATTCTTCATTTTCTTCCCATCACAAATGGTTTCAGGATTTTGTAGTTGATTAGAATACCTTCTTCATAGTCCCCATTCCCTGAACCTGTAATTTGGAATGTCATTGTGGTCTTTAACTTTTCCTATTCTCTTAGGATAGCACTTTTATAAAACAGGAAGGCTACCATACCAGTCTTTGTATAAGTTGTAAATGTTCAGAACTGTTTTATATCTGTGAAATAAAACTTCTTTCAAACAACTTCAATATGTTCACCTAATTACCACTAAAATGAGTACTTTCTATCTGAAAAGTTGGGGTCATTTAACAATCATGTATTAAATTTTAGTGCATGTATAGTACTGTTGCATATTTTGAAGAATATAAAGAAAAAAGAGTATTTAAATGTCAAGAAATACTTTAGCACTTTAGGAATTTTATCTTTAACAAAGAATAAAAAGGTATTATCTTTAACAAAGAATAAAAAGAGGATTCTGTCGTCAAATTGCTTACCATTTGGTAGGGAGGATAAGATATATACAAAGATAACAATAAATTAAAGATCAATATATTGATTGACATAAAAGTTGTTGGAGGGGTGGTGCAATTCAAAGGATATTCTATTGGCCGAGATGATCAGAAAGAATTCATGATGAAGGAAGTATGGGTGTCAGACTGATAAAGTTAAGTGAATCCTGGACTTGAGTTGGAAGCATCCATATGAACTCCTGAAATACTTTACCTTAAATAACCCTACAAAAAATAACAACAAAGTCTCCTAGTTTTTGGCCTGCAAACAATGACCTAGAAAAGGCTGATAAATGATGACCAATCGAGTAACATGATCTCCGCATTCCATTTCCTTCTAAAAGGAACTAAGCCTCCTTGAAGAAATGGGTGATTTCAGCTCTGGGGCAGGAAATGTCCAGTGAGAGTCTGGAACACCTTGGTATACCGGGAAACAAGGCAGCTATGAAAGACAACTGAAAAGGATCCAAGAGCCAACTTGAATTGGTTCCCTCTGGAAAAGATGGTACAATGTAAGCATCAATAAAGATAAAAACTGCAATGGTTTGCAACACATCAAATATGTTTTAATGCAGGAGTTCATAACGATATTGACATAAAATTCATTGGTCAACTTGGAGGATGCCAGCAAACCAACTTGTTACTTTGAAAATTGGTAAATAGAAAAAAAAAAACCCAAGCATTTATTCCGCTTTCTCAATATGGACGATATTTCTGGGTGACCAAACTGTTGCTAAAGGGGAATTTCTCCTTATAGAAGCGTGTGTGTGTTTTGTAGTGTGTATTGGTACAGATAACAAATGAGGAGTGATGGCATTAGAATATGAGATTTTCAACCCTTCATTAAGGGATCTAGCAATGACCATCAATGACTGATAACATTCCAAAAAGGGAGGGACCAGACTATTTATCTCTTAATGAAAGTATGTAACACCACCCAAGAAGTAGTTTTGCCAAGAAACAATCAAACTTGGATTTGATATAGCTTCCAGATATAACCCTTAAATTTTAGGAAATACAGGGGATAGAAGAACATGTGAATTGGTATGACAGACTCATAATCAGTAAATCTAGACTGTGGGAAACTTGAAAGACAACTTGGTTTCTTCAAAAAAATAAATTGCAAACAAGAGAATGAAAAAACATGGATTAAAAGAGATTCACTATCATATCAATCCATCTCAATATTTGAACTTTATTTGGATGCTTGAGATAGTTGAGGACATTTGAACATTAACTGGATATTTGATATCAAATAATTACTTATTTTTAGGTATGATAATGGTATTGTCATTATTTCTTTGGCCTTTTTTTTTAAGATTTTATTTTTAAGGGGCACCTGAGTGGCTCAGTTGGTTAAGCATCTGCCTTTAGCACAGGTCATAATCCTGGGATCCTAAAATCAAGCCCCACATAGGATTCCCTGCTCAGTGGGGAGCCTGCTTCACCCTCTCCCACTGCCCCCTCCCCCACTTGTACTCTCTCTCTCATTTGCTATCTCAAATAAATAAATATTTTAAAAAAGAGATTTTATTTTTAAGTAATCTCTACACCAACATGGGGCTTAGATTCACAAACCCAGGATCAAGAGTCATATGCTCCACTGACTGAGCTAGCCAGGTACTGCATATTGTGGTTATTTTTGAATAATGTTTATCTTTTATTTTATTTTTTTTAAGATTTTATTTATTTATTTGACACAGAGAGAGAGAGAGATCACAAGTAGGCAGAGAGGCAGGCAGAGAGACAGGGAGAGGAGGAAGCAGGCTCCCTGCTGAGCAGAGAGCCCGATGTGGGCCTCGATCCCAGGACACTGAGATCATGACCTGAGCCGAAAGCAGAGGCTTTAACCCACTGAGCCACCCAGGCGCCCAATGTTTATCTTTTAGAGGTACTGCAATATCTAAGGTAAAGTGATATGATGTCTGGAATTTGCTTCAGAATAATCTGGAAAGGAAAAATGGGTAACGGAGTCTAGATGAATAATGTTGAAAAGAAGTTAACCAAGATGGTTAAAATTTTTGAGAAATGGGACTGAGATTAAGGACATTTTGGGTGGGGACAAGAACATTAGTTAAGACCTCTTTAAATCAGCACAGACTGGGAAGGTATTTGGGTCCCACGTGAGTGCCTACCAAAGAACATCCATTGCAGAGCAGGCTCTTAACAGTGAGATGGACAAAATAACACCCTGTTGATGTCAGCTCCTTTCCCCAGCCACTCAGTCCAGTGCTAGTTCAATGGGCCCATGAACAAAGAGGCCCTGGTGGGGCCGACCTCATAGCCCTCATCCTTGCCATCCTTTAGGCAAGGATGGAGGCTCTTCCACAACATGGAATTTCCCTTAAAAGGCTGGCCTGGCTAGTGTTACTGCTGAGTAGACACCGGCATTGAGTATGTAACACTGTCACCATCCCCTGCGAGGACAAGCCAGACACCCAGTGGGCCTCTTCTACCACCCAGGGGCAGAGCTTCATTCTCATGGAAATAGACATATACTCTGGATATAGATTTGCCCCCATGCCAAATTTCTGCCAGCAGTCCTATGCATGGACTCCACTGCCATGGTATTCTACTCGGTACAGCTTCAGATCCAGAAACCTCATTTTACAACACAGAAGTGCAGCAATGGGGCTCCCCCATGGAATTAACTGGTCTTTCTACATTACCCCACCACCTGAAAATGGCTAGTCTAGAGGAAAGGTGAAATGGCTTACTGAAGACTCATTATGGTACCAGTCAGTAGACAATGTCCTAGAAGAATAGGGTTTTGTCTTACAGGACACAGTGTGTGCTCGGATCAGAAATCATATGCTGTCATCTCTCCCGTAGCCAGAATACAGTGAGAGTGGCTTCTCTTACTATTATACCTAATAATTCATTTGTAGACTTTTCGCTTTCTGTCCTGGCGACTTTGAACCTCTGATTTGGAGATCTTGGTATCCAAGAGGGGAATGCTTCCACCAGGGGACACAAAAATAGTTCCACTGAATTGGAAGATGAGACCATACTAGTTTTCTATTGACTGCATCACTAATTTAGTAGATTAAGACAACACAAATTTATCTATCTCATGGTTTCTGTGGGCCAAGGGTCTAGGTACAGGTTAGTTGAGTCTTCTGCTCATGGAGTGACCAGGCTGAAATCGAAGTATTGGTTCAGTTATCTCATCTGACACTCAGGATTCTCTTCTCAGCTCATGTGTTTGTTCGTAGAATCCAATTCCTTGCAGCTGTGTTGTTAAAAACCTTGTTTTCTTGCTATCAGCTGAGGACTGCTTTTACCTCTTAGAGGTGGCTCCCAGGTGCCAGCTATGTGGCCCTCCCTTAAAAATGGCTGTTTTTCTTCCAGACCAGCACGAGAACGCTTCTGCTTATAAGGCTTGCCTGATTAGGTAGGTTGGGCTTCCCCGGGATCATCTGCTTTTGGATTATAGCCAACTGATTAGGGACCCTAATTACACCTGCAAAATTCCCTCTGCCATATAACATAATCGTGGAATTGATATCCACCTATATTTACAGGTCCTAACAGTGCTCAAGTAGAAATAGGTTGTTTACATCAGGGGACAGGGATCATGGAATCCACGTTAGAATCCTACCTACCGCAGACTGCCACCTGGCCATTTTATACCACTGAACCAACAGGTGAAAACCAGAAGTTAATTTATCGGCTTTATGGGTGGATCCCAATTACCAAGGGAAATTGGTTGCTACTATGGTGGAAGCTATGGTGGACTATGTTTGGAACCCAGAAGCTTTTCCGAAGTTCTTTTTATTTATTTATTTATTTATTTTTTAAAGATTTTATTTATTCATTTGACACAGAGAGAGAGATTACAAGTAGGCAGAGAGAGAGGAGAGAGGAGGAAGCAGGATCCCTGCCGAGCAGAGAGCCCGATGTGGGCCTCGATCCCAGGACCCTGGGATCATGACCTGAGCCGAAGGCAGCGGCTTTAACCCACTGAGCCACCCAGGCACCCCCGAAGTTCTTTTTAGTACTTCAATGTCAAAGATGAATGGAGAACCAGAAAAGGCAGAGTGACTGGGGATCCAGACCTTTCGGAAAGGAGGATTTGGATCTACTTCACCAGGTAAAGAACCCAGAGCTGTGGGTTCTGGCTGTGGTCAAGGAAAATGTGGAATGGGTAGTTAGAGGTGGAAGCTACAGAGAGCAACTATGACCTTGTGAACAAGGACAGAAACCAGGACTGTGGAAGCTTTGGATATTTTCTGTTACATGCCAGTTTATACGTGCTAACATTTTCCTCCTTTCTCTCCTTCCCATTTTTATTTTGTATAAAAGTTGGTGGAGATCAACTTTACGAGGTAGTCTTTAGTTAACCAAACATTCATAGGGACCATGACTGAATTTGAGGAGTAATTAATATAGCCAGCAATGGATTCAATGATTGTTAGGCTTTGTTTCTCATGTGGGGGAAGGGCAGTCACTTCGCTTATTGGGAGAGCTGTATCATGCTAGGGCTAAAATACGGAGTTAGTTGCTTCGTCCTTGTGCAGGAATTGGAATGTGTGTAGAAGGTTGCAAATGAAGCTAAGTACTTCAAAGGGTCAATTAAACTACTTACCAATTTATTGCTTCTGAGCTCTAAATTAATTCTTTAGTACCTACACTGTGATAATGAACTGGACTCTTTAAGACTCATTTAGGAGGAGCCTATTAAGAGAATACTGGAGGGTCACTGCCAAAGAAAGAAGCTTGTCTTCCTGGGTTTCGGTGTGCTGAAAGGTGCTTTTTCTTGCTTCTCTCAGTGGTGTGCGTGTGTCTATCTGGTGGTACTCTGCTCTTTGCACACCCAGAATGCACAGTCCTTTAACTAAGACTTGCAGCCCCAGCCCTGGGGGTCTGATTATCTTGCTGCAGTTGAGAGGGACACCACATAGTCTTGGCCTCTGCGCGGCAGCGCCCGATTCCCCAGCAAGCCCGCCCACGAGTCTCAGCTTGCTTGTGCCCTACAGAGTTGTACCCGAAGCCTTTCCAACGTGGACAAAGTCTGCCCTGGTTTGGGGATCTTTTCCTGTTTATCACATAATTCTAAACCAGCTCTGGTCCGATAAACCCAGCAGACTTTCTCATCATCCAGAGGTCTGCAATGGCACCTTCTTCAAGAGGTCTCAATTTCAAAGGGGGACCCTCTTCCTAGCTTGTCCTTCCTTGGCTACTCTTTCTCGGCTTTAGGGCACTGTTTAGAGTTCCCGTAATATAGTTATCCTAGCTTAGCAATTCCTTAATCTTCTCTTGGTTAAATTTGCTGTGTGTTCTGTCTCCTGGTTGGACTTAGATTGATAAGAATGTAATTAGTTGACTGGAGTTGGGGACAAGGAGGTGAGCATGAATTGTGCTTTCTCTCCTCTTTGGGAATAAGATGCTCACAGCATGAGTTCAGCCCCATATCTCTTTGCTGTTTTTTGGGTTGTTTTTTTTTTAAGATTTTATTTATGTGAGAGTGAGAGAGAGAGGAGAGAGAGAGAGAAGGATCAGGGGGAGGGTCAGAGGGAGAGGGAGAAGCAGACTCCCCACCAAGCAGGGAGCCTGACATGACATGGAGCTCAGTTCTGAGCATGACCTGAGCACAAGTAGATACCCAACTGACTGAGCCATCTAGCCACCCCCTCCTTACTAGTGTTTTACAAGGACAGGCTCTAAGAGTCTTGGTCCAGTGCTCTCTGTGGCTGGAAGCATACGTGTGTATGACTCAGGCTTGATATAAGCAAGCCCTCTTTTACACAGATATAAGCCTCATTCTCTAATTTTAGCCTTACTACTAAGGACAATATTTCATGCTACACTTACCTTGTCAATTTGTGAATTAGTTTTTTTTTTTTAAGTATTTATTTATGAGAGTTAGAGAGACAGCTTCTAAGTAGGGGGAGGCGCACAGGGAGACAAGCAGACTTCCTGCTGAGCCGGGAGCCTGACACTGGCTCAATCCCAGGACCCTGAGATCATGACCTGAGCTGAAATCAAGAGTCAGATGCTCAAATGACTGAGCCACCTGGGTGCCCCCTATTTATGAAATCATTTAAAGCCTGGGCGAGAAAGAGGTTAATGTGAATCACTTAACAAAAGCATCTTGTTGCTTTTTGACCTGTTGAGTGTGAATTGGTTTTATCACTTTCTAGCCTTGAGTAGAACGTGCCTGACATCGCAATTAATATATACTGAAATTTAACATAAACACACAATTTTGTAATATTTGATGTCAGAAAATATGTTGGAGACAACGTCAAATCATCCAGCACTTGAATAGTTGGACCTTCTTCAGTAGATTTTAGTTATTTTTCTAAGTCTGCTGGTCAGTCTTCCCCTTTCATGCTTTTCATGGTGAGTTGAATAACCTCTTTAATTCTTTATAAGTATTAAATAGCTCATGTTTTTCAGTTAAGGTAAAAACATTTTCAAAAACCTGTACAACCTATGGAAGGGTCACAAAGTGCTCCTTTTTCCTAAAAGAAACATCAGTTTCCATACAGATGAAGAGGTCAACATCATGACAGTTGATGGGAAAACGACACAGACTTTAGGGTCTGTAGCACAGATCTGAGTCATCTGGGAAGCTTCCAGTATCAGCGAGTAATAGAAAGACCCAACTGAGAGGGGCTTAAAAAATAAAGTTATTGGTTCACTCAATTGAAAGCTATAGGGGTACATGCAGCGGGGGTCAGAATTGATCCAGAATCTCATATGACATGATTTAGAGCCTAGTTTTTTTCAATTTTTTATTGTCATTTCCTTGGTTTTGATTTCATTTTGACTCCAAACTCCCTCTCGCCAATTCATAATCTTGAATTGGCTTTGAGGAGCTCTGTGAATTAGGATACAAATCCTAATTGGTGAAACAGCAGAGAGAATCTATGTCGGGATACACAGGGAAAAAAAAAGTCTTTTTAAGAGTCACTCCGACTGGGCCAGCTTAGGCAACTGTGTCAATTCCAAACGTTCATTACGAACAGAGATGGCACATTTAGACTGGCTCTGCTAATCAGGGCTCCCTCTGGGGCAGGTGAGGCCAAGTCTGTCTAAACCACAAAGGTGAGAATGGAGGGAGGAAAGAGGTTCGGAAAAGAAATTCCAGCTACTAGTCTCAGAAGAGAAATGGATGCCAAGCAGCCAGTAACAGGGTATTGATTGTACATATTTCCAGAGTCTATTTACTCGCTTTGAAAAAAATTTAAGACCTCAGCCAAAGTAACCCAAAACTTCACATACTTTCTGAATGTTAAAGAATACATTTTTAGAAAAGAAACAGCTAAATTATTTTATTTCTGTAATTTTACAATCACTAAAGAGGCCTTGCTATTAAAGTAATAACACTCTGTGTGGAGGATTTTATGTTCAGTAAGGTGTTCAGACCTTGCTCTGATGACTCCTGAACTCAAACATACTTTTTAGTTGATATCCCTTTTCTAGTATGGCTTTACACAACACGACTTTCTAAAACTGACACACTACAAAAGCACATACTGAAAACATAACAACCTCCTTTTCACAAGACATGGCACCAACATTGTCTTGGTTCACATTCTACCATACGTTCATTCTCTGATGCCGCGCTCTAAGTTTTGTTTTGGCCTAGATCTTAATCTTTGAGCATCTTTATGATTGTGTTCTGGTTTTCCCTTGGCCAACCTCCCCGCTTGCACCCCTTCCTAGACTCCCAGGACTTTTTTCAAGATAAAGTTCTCTACCTTTCCTTTATCTGTTGAAATCCAAGAAGGAACCTAGAGTGAAATGAATACTTGCTCTTTGCCCCGCCTGCTTAGCTGCTTGCAATCTGTCTTCAGCCTCTATAATTTGAGTCTGCTTAAAGTTATCAGTGACATTCATCTTTATCTTACTGAAATGTTTACATGGTTGATAACCCCTTCCCTTTGAGTTTGCTCCTCTTATCTGATTGGTTGTCTTCTGTCACCCTTAACCGTGTCTCTCTGTTCTGTTAATGACTCTCATTTCTCTTTCACTCAGCAAATAAAACCCAAACACATTTTTTTTTTAAAGATTTTATTTATTCATTTGACAGAGAGAGAGAGAGATTACAAGTAGGCAGAGAGAGAGGAGAGAGGCGGAAGCAGGCTCCCTGCCGAGCAGAGAGCCCGATGTGGGCCTCGATCCCAGGACCCTGGGATCATGACCTGAGCGAAGGCAGCGGCTTTAACCCACTGAGCCACCCAGGCGCCCAACCCAAACACATTTAGTAAGACTTGGAGTTCTCATGTCCTGGTCCCCGTCTTTCAACTTTCTCATTCCTTTTATTACTACATTGACGACACACTCTGCACAAAGACTTCTGCTTTTTTTTTTTTCACGGTTCCCTTTGAAATCTCTACCATCAAGGCCAAGCTTCAAGTTTTCTCTTCCATGAACCCTGGTCTAGTTCCCCCCAAGCTATAAACTATCTCCAACTCCATCGACCAGGTCCATGCTACCACCAGCTCATCACTAGGCATCTGTGAAAGCTTCTAACTAGTAACCCTGTTTCTTGTCTAATTGTTTCCTCATACAGTCGCTAGAATGATCTCTCTCACAATCTAAACCCCTGACCATGGCCTATAAGATCTGGCCCATGCTAATGTTTGTAAAATGCTAAGCACTTTACATGGATTGATACGTTTAATCTGATTAATAATCCTATGCGTTACCTACTTTTAATATCCTCATTTGCACTTTGTTGATGACCCACCAAATCCCTTTTTTTTTTTTTTTAAGATTTTATTTATTCATTTGACACAGAGAGATTACAAGTAGGCAGAGAGGCAGGCAGAGAGAGAGAGGAGAGAGGAGGAAGCAGGCTCCCTGCTGAGCAGAGAGCCCGATGTGGGCCTCGATCCCAGGACCCTGGGATCATGACCTGAGCCGAAGGCAGCGGCTTTAACCCACTGAGCCACCCAGGCGCCCCACCAAATCCCTTCTTACAGGGCTGGTGCACCCATATCCCAGGGGCAAGAGCGGTCACCTCCACCTTATTCCGAGGATTGCTCTAGACTGGGAAGAACCTAGTCTCCACTCCTCCCACCGGGACAGGTAGTCAATGACTGCCTGCTGTGAGAACACAATAGCCCAGCCTCTCACCTCAGGGCAGGACAATCTCCGTGGTCCAACTCATACTGCAGAGTGTCCTGTAGGGTCAGGCTGAAGGTGAACTTCTGAAACTACTTCTTCCCGTTTTCTTCACTCCATTACCGCTGCTCCTAAGAGCATTCCCCCAATAATAACTTGCCCAAGCCTCCTCCTATCATCCTCATCCACAAAGGAACAAATTTAAGACACATTTTACATATGAGAAAACTTGATTGGCGTGAGGCTAACCAGCAAATGGGAAGGCTGAAATTTGAAGGCAATCCTGCACCCTTTCCTACCATACTACAGGGACCCTTTCTCCAACCTCCTCCTCCCTAGTCACCCTCTCCTTAACTCAGGTAAATTAATTCCTGCCTCGGGGCCTTAGTACATCGTATTTTCTCTGCCTAGACTATGTCCATCCATCCTAGAATTCCTTACCTCATTGTGGCTTGCCTCCTCATGTCTTTCTCAATGGTTCAAATATTCTCTCTTCAAAGAGGTCTTTCCTGACCCCAACCATCCTAAGATAGCAGCACTATTTCCAACTCTGCTTTAGTTCTATTTATAGCATTTAATATATCTGAGATTGTTTTATGCATAATTTATGGTTTCTGTCACTCCCACTAAAATGAAAATGCCCTGAGGGCAAGAATGCTGTCTGGCTTAGTTCCTGCTCTATCTCCGTGCTGGCACAGAGCAAGAGCTCAGTAACAATTTGTTGTTGAATGAGTGCAGTGAATGAGTGCAGTGAGTTCTCGTCTCAGAACTCTTACAGGGCTTTGTAGAAATCTTCTTGCCTATTAGCCTAGAACTGTTAGTTACTTAATGCTTATTTATTTTTTCTGCAAGCTTGTATGCTCTTAGAAGACAGGAATTAGGTTTTAGTGATTTGGGGGTACACAGGAGGCATTCAAAGAACAGCACTACCTCCAAAACTCCAAACAGTAACGATAGCCGGTCTTCCGTATAGGGACTAATATCGGGATTTCATATGAATTATAGTAAATCCAGAAGTATGAAAAAATACATCACATTTAATTTATAAAGTATTCCTGTGCATGTTACAAGAGGTTAGAGTAAATACAATTAGATACTTACTGTTCCGTATTTTTAAAACAATGCCATTTTCAAAATATAAAAAATAGACCTATTTTCAAAGACCCATTTAAATATGGCTTTGAAAACCACAATGTTTTATTTACAACAAATAGATGGAAGTGCAACAGCATTCATAAAGATTTATAATAAATAAAAATATTCTGGCATCCTTTTGGGGCAGGCTTTTATAGATATTCACAATGGCTCATAAAAGTAAAATCAATAATAGTCATCAATGTAATTTGCATTTAAAGCTGAATATGAACAACCAATGAAGATTAATCATTTATTTGGGATCCGAACCCATATATCTGATAGCTAAAGTAGGAAGTTAGTTTCTCATTTCTACAGTTTCTCAAAAACACATTCCAATCTTTCCAGTGTCTGTACGAAGTGATTAGTCATCTACAGCCAATTAGTGATTGATAGCCAAATATGCTACATAAGGGCTAACACAGCTGAATCCTAATTCAGACTTTATTACTTTAAGAGACACTAAGTACCTATGTCAAAAAATATAATTACTGGATCCACAATTACATTTTAAATTATGGAAGAGCCCCTGGAGGAAAAATTGATGACAACAAGTATCAGATAGTTCTCAAATTGAGAGAACTATGTAACTTCTCAAATATCCCTAGTTAGCATATTCCAATTGAATTAAAGTGAAAGCACACTTAACAGTGCTCTTTTTTTCTCACCAAAACTTCCCAATTCAAAAACAGTCTGGATTTAAGCAGTACTTTTCCCAGCAAAATCCTTAAAGTTTAATTCACCCTTGAAACAGCAATAATTTTTTTCAGAAGCCATTTTCTTGCTATTGCACCGAGACTGAATTTAAAGCCAATCCAGGCAAATGAGTTCAGAAAAAGAAGTACATTCATCTAATCCATTTAGCAAATGTTGTAATCACCTTCTACGTGAACAGTGAAATACAGAAATTTGTGAAACTCTCTATTTGATGTCAGTTTTATTATTGTGTTGATGGGAGCCATTTCTGGCAGAGGTAGCCAAGTCCCAGACACATGGGGAAGGCAAAAAGCAGAAAAACATTGCAAAGTCTTAGCAGTTCTTTAACTTCTAATGATTAGAGACTGATTTCCATGTGAACCATGTTGCTGTGCAGTCTTCTTCTGAGGTTTACATCTCAAATACAAAGGAACAGTTTGCTCCCTTAAGCAGATGCACTGGAATTTTCTTCTTCTAACTTACTTTTTATTTTCTCTAAGGTCAAGTAGAAAATGCGAGACATTCTCATATACCACAAAAGTAATACAGCAGGCTGGAGTCACTCTAATCAAATTGGGGGCAATTCCTTTGTAAAATCCACCGATGCCTTCTTTCCTTTAAAGAGAAAAATAGATATATGCTTAATTTTCCACACAGCTAGCCTGAAGATACAAAAGTTTAATTGGCATACGGCACGGAACCAGCATTCAAGCCTCCCTGTGATTTAAGTCCATGTTTTTGACATGCTGAAGTAACATAGTTTATGAGCCATTTGTAGGGGCTTCCATTCCTTCTGTGACTGACTCAGGAAGAGAGGGCAGAGGCACTCCAAAACTGAAAAGTGCTGTAATGACAACCATCTTTGAAATGTTTCTAAACGTACAAGCATGCAGGAGCATTAACTGATAAACTAAAGTAGGCATTAAAAATCTTACAGCTTATATAAATGCGAGGCAACACTAAATCTAACACATACAGATACAAAACTTTATTTCCTTAATGCCTAGAATGGGAATATGACCTTGGAATTTGTCACTTCCATTCTCAATAAATATTTACTGAACTGAACTCAATGTAAACATCCTAAATATTCTGCTCTGGCCTTTCAGAATTACAGAAAAATATGGGGATGTCTACCTGTAACAGTTTATTCACAGGCTGAAGAGCAAGCATCTCTTCTATACATGGAGACAAGAGTTTGCAAGTTACTATGCAGGGAGCAGGTTAATCATATTAAACTAGGGCTTTTATGACTTCCTATGTTCAATGCCATTCAACTATCTTAGGACACCTAAATTTTGGTGTATTAATTTGCTGAAGCACAGATTTTTAATTTTTTTTGGAAAGAGGGTAAGCAAGTGGGGGCGGGGGTGGGAAGGAGAGAGGAAGAGAGAGAATTGCAAGCACGCTCCACACCCAGTGCAGCACCTGCAAAAGGGCTCGATCTCACCATCCTGAGATCATCACCTAAGCCCAAATCAAGAGGCAAACACTTAACCGACCCAGTAACCCAGGAGCCCTGATCTCATTTGATTTTTGTAACAACCCTGTTAGCCTAGATTTTCTAATTTTACAAATGAAGGAATCAAGCCTCAGAGATGAAGTCTGTGGTTCTACAGGTGGTCAATGGGAAACGGAAAAGCAGGGGCCACCAGCCATGTTTTCACCACAGCACACTGGCCTTTGCTACCCAACTAATGGCAACCGGACAGTTGGAGGCACGCAGGGCACCTCCCGAGAGCCGTTTTGATCCGCCGCGTGCTCTCACCTCCATGTCTTTGTGATAACGTCCAGCACGCCCTTGTAAAACATGTGCTGATCCTGAAGACGGGCTCTCACGACCTGGTACGGGTATGTGGCTGCTACGGCAAATATTTTGGAGAGTGCTGCAACAGATATATACTCTATTGTGCTCTAAAATGAAAACATAAGACATTTATTTTCCTTTAGACAGGATTCCTTTAAAAATACAAAAGTAAACATAATACAGGAAAATCTTTAAATCAAATCTTTTAATCTGTAAATGAAAAATATGGTTTCCCCTCTTAACATAAGCTCTGTACAAATAAGGGGTTCTATTTTTAACATGTGTCATTGGCCTATAAAATATTTAATTGTATATTAGATTAGTGGCAGTCATCATCATAGCAGTATTACCAGAGTAAACGTGACAAAATCTCCTCTAATAAATGCCCATAAATGTAAATGATATCCACGTTTGTGTTTTTGTTTTTCTAAGAACCATCTTACCAACTGGGCTTCTGGTAATCTGTTAATATGCTGGTTGTATTTCAACTTCAACAATTCATATGCCATAAACTGAAGGGCACCATGTGATGTTCCAAACAGCCCAGGAATAAATCCCTAAAGGGGACAATTAAAAAACAAAACAAAAAAACAATAAAAAACAAAAACTAAGCCAGTTCCAGACACAGTTTCCAGGGATGGGAGTAAGGAGTGGGTGCCTCGATGTGTGACTTAGAGAAATGGTTACTGGACAAAATTTTAGACAGGCCTTCTCATACCTGCCAGCATCATGATGATATACCTTACACCTTATAGTAATAAGGATAAACAGATTAAAGCACCATTTCCATATTATAAACTAGAACTTTGGTTTTCATTAAACTGCTTCTTGCCTGAGCCAGGCTTCTTTTTAGGACTGACTACAGGTCATTCAGAACTCAGACAACAGAGCCAGGGGAAGTTACAATGGTCAGTTATTCAAAACATATTCATAATTCTTTACCTTATACAATCCACGCACACCTTCATATTTATATATTTTCAGAAGTGTATCAAACATTCCTTTATATTGTCGTTGTGAGGAGTTAACAACACCGTTGTACTGTAACATAAGGCGAGTTTTTGTTACCCATAATGGGTTTGTAATGCAGAGGGTCATGGCTCCTAAAATCAAATTTAAATAAGATTACTCAGCATACAGATACTTTGTCACTTACGACAATCCAGATTAAGAACAGTTCATTAACATAAACAACGGGGTTGCCCAGGGGTTGTACCTGCAACGATAAGATATAGTGTCTGAGGAAGTCTGAGGGTTAAAGGGTACCCATAGTTTTTGGTGGTCAATAAAAAGTTCTTCGCTTGTTAGTGGGAGGTAAATTAAAAGGGAGATGGAAATGTCAAACACTTTCTGTTTGAGGTGTGAGGACAGCAAAGCTGTCCTGGCTCCTAAACAGTATGGCTTGGTGTAGGAACAGATGGCAGTCCTAGGAAGCAGACTCTGGTAAGGAGATATAAATATCTAGGAGTAGGACATAGTATAACCTAGAGGGTTTAGGGGAAAAGGATCCAGAATCCAACACCTCAACATTTTCCACAAGTACATATATGTCTATCCCAACTTTACCACAATCCTCCTCAAATCCATTCAAAGTAGCCAACACATGTCAAAACTTAAAGAACTACATGATAATACTTTACATTCATTACAGAAAGTAACAATTTTGTATGTAAGAAAATTTCATCTGGTTAAGTTTCTTATTTGCTGAGTTTCCTAAGTAGTCCTTTATTCCACAAACTTTTATTAAGTCCCATTGTGATTTAGGTCTGTGCTGCCACCTGGTATTCAAAAATAAGTGGGTTTTTTAAGACAAGAACTATCAGTAAACAAAGTGTCAAAGTATGAATTATAAAGATTTATGAGTCCTGCTCTGCTTTTCTCTTCAGAATATTACACATATGTGAGGCAATTAAACAAGGCTACTAAACTGTCTAATTTGAAAACTGAAATTATACTTCAATTAAAGAAAACACCATACCATCTTAAACTATCAGGAATTCATGAATTTTCTAAATTTTACTTCCTTTATGATAACTAATATTCTTGAATCTGTCCAGAGTAACCAGTAAGAATAGTAGCTTTTTAAGAAATTCCATGTGATAACTGGTTACAAAAGCATACTTAAGCTGTATTGTTCAATGGGGAAAAAAAGCAAATAAAACAAAAAACAAAAATGAAAATCAAGTTGGAAGCTGCTGTTTTAGATTTCATACCCTGCCTTACCAGCTTCCGCAGCTGAGATGAGGTATTCTGTTGCCTCTAAACGTTCCACTCTTCCCTCTGTCTTATATGATTTGATGGCATTGTAACTAAAAGAATTAAACATAAGCAGTTTGATAAATACTTGAATAGGTGTCATAAAACAGTAAAGTTTGTTTAAAATATGTGTAAATTAACAGCAGTACCCCAAAAGTAAAAGTCAAAGCCTAAGGTAAGCAAAGAAAGTTTCAAGAATGGATTTGCTAGAAAGGGTTTACTCTAAGAGTTGACCGTTCCTCCCCCCAAACGTATATGGCTACCACTACATATGCAAAATACTTTAATCACATACGCATCAATGAATAGCGACAACAGGAAACCTGGGGGTCGGGGGAGAGGGCTGTGGCAGTGGCAGAAAATCAAGAGCCACTCCTCCAATTTCCATTTTCCTCTTAGAAGAAGAGTTCAGCTACATAAATCCTTCTAAACTTTACCATTCTATTCTAACATGAAACAAGTATACTTTTATAAGAAATCCTCACCACCTAAACCTTACATTCATATGGCAGACCCTTAGAAACTCTCTTTAGAGAACTTACACAACTCAAAATTCGTAACAGAATAAATTTCATACCTATAGTTTCACCCATCTAAGTGTGTCTTAAAACTAAAAAGAAAAATACATTTTTAAACAATATTAAAGTTGAATTTGTTCTGCATTCACTTAAATATTTTAAGATTGTGATTTAGGGGGCACCTGGGTGGCTCAGTTGGTTAAGTGTCTGACGTGATTTTGGCTTAGATCATGATCTCAGAGTCACAAGATCGAGCCGCACAGCAAACTCTGCACTGGGTGGGGAGCCTGCTTAAGATTCTCCCTCTTCTCCCCCACCCTCCCAAAGACTGTAGTTTGGAGACTGCCATAAAATTATGGGAGATAAACTAAAATATATAACACAAAAAAGAAAAAGGCAAATAGACCATGTACTGATGTTCTCCTAAAAATGCCATCTATTAAAACAAAGACAAGCCTCCCCATTCCTGGATTCAGTTTCAAATATCAGGGTAGCGTGTGCTCCTCCACTGCACTGCTTTGTTCCCACGCTCTTGCACAGTCAGGAAGCTGAGTGTGCCTGTCCCAGGCGCTGTGGCTTCTTCATTGGTCATGGAATCACCGCTATTTCACGTGCTGGTGACACCTGACAGGTGGAGGAAGGAAATGAATGAGCTAGGAAGATGATGGAGCAGGTCAAGTAAGAGGCAAGAAGGGATGTGCCTCAAGCTCTTCTAGCCATGCGCTGGATTTTACTTGCTGTTCCCGGAGTGGGGGCGCCCGTGGTATTTGTTCTCATGATGACCCCAAGACCTGTCCTCTTTGCCTTTCCAACTTATGATCAGAAGGACTCTGGTAAGGCATCTTCTTGAATTCACCTCACGGAGGTGGCTTCTGTAAGAGCGTTTCTCCGACTCATCCTTCACCTTCTTCCTATTAAGAACTTTATTCCAGACCAAATGCCTCTGATAATAGCTGAGAGAGAAGGAAAATAATAAGCCTTTTGCTCTTTCTGACCCTTCCTATTCAGAGAAAGTGATGAAATGACTCCTCTTGCTTCATCAACTGAAATGTAAAAATCACTGAAAACAAAAACTCCTTCTATTTAATACTTTAAAATCTCCCACATCTACTCACAAGAAAAAGTAGAGTCCCCAGGATAAACCTGCACCCCACACATTTGGGGTCACTCCTTGGTAAAGGCCCCGTAGTCCATCAAGTTTCCAAATGGTAGTCAAGCAATGCACAATTCCTTTATATTTTGGTCTCAGTTCCAATCCATCACTCACTGCAGTAAAGGCACAAAATTAGGTGAGAGGGAAGTTCTAGCTCTGAATCACATATAAACATAGACATCACACATAGTAAGGAGATAAATTCAGAAGAAAAATCTTTTTTAGATAAAAACATTTCTCTTTATTTTTCGGAATTATTTACTCTTTATTATTTTCTCTTTAAAACTTTGATGCAAATTGCCAGAATGTTCAACAATTTTCAGTTCTTACGTAGTCTCTGAACCTTAAAGCTTTTGCATGGACTAATCCATCTGCCACGAACACTGTCTTCTCAGTCACCTAACTCCTTTATATAGCTGACGTCGATTCCTCTTTCCAGTCTGTTTAATAATCTCCTTTGGTGAGCCTTTTCCTATCCTCTAGATGAGCTCAAGTTTCTTTGCACGCATGGCATACCACACTCTCCCCACCATAATAAAAAACACTCTTATTGCAATCATTATTGTTCAATTATTCTGGCTTCCCAGTAGGAAGTGCTCTGTAAGGGCAGAGGCTACACTTCTTCGCTGCAGTATTTCTACTTCTAGCTTAGTGCTTTGTACACTGTAGGCTCTCAACATATATTTGCTCAATTATTATAGCCTGAATATTGTTTCTTTCCCAGATCCACCAGTCCATCCCTCTCTACCACGTTCTGCGTAGCAGCCTGACCTTGTCTTCTAGTTTCTACTTGAGTTGGGCTAGTGGGGAGGCCTGACAAGAGGTCAGAGGGCCGGAAGAGAGGGGATGCAGGCGTTTACTCTTTCACCTCCCTTCCTATGGGGTTGCCTCAGGCGGGCTGCACTTCTCCACTGACAGTCACGGCTCCTCCCCAGGTGGCCCTCTCTCAAGGACCTTCTCCCCTTGCCATTCGGCCCTTCACGTGGCAACAGCCCAAACTGCTTCTAGCTCCAGAATACTGCAGTATTTGTGGTGGTTTTGCCATAATCCTGTATCTTTGCAGTCCTTTGAATTATCTTATTTTGAATGTGCCTTCTGTTTGCTATGGGGAAATGAAATGAAAGAATGTCAAATTTATCATCTAGGTTTTTTAAAATTGGAATTTTAGGGACGCCTAAGTGGCTCAGTCGGTTAAGTGTCTGCCTTCGGCTCAGGTCATGATCCCGGAGTCCAGGGATAGAGTCCCACATCGGGCTCCCTGCTCAGTGGGGAGCCTGCTTCTCCCTCTCCCTGCCGCTCCCTCTGCTTGTGCTCTCCCTAATAAATAAATAAAATTAAAAAAAAAATTGGAATTTTACCACATAGTTTTGTATACTGCTTTAATCCTCACTCAAGAGTATATTGTGAGAATTCCTTTGTTATTATAGACTTGTTATTTGTAATTAGACTTCCAAAAGATTTTTAAAAATCATATGATGGTTTTCCCTCTCATAGATATCCCATCATTTGTACAATCATTCCCCTGTCATGTAAGTTGCTCTCAAATTTTTTGGGCTATTATTAAAAGGTTTCTAGAGAATATTCTGTACAATATACAAACTCTTATATCCTTAGAATTAATTATTAGAATGGGAATATGGGTCAAAGGTTCTAAGTACATACTGAAAGCACCCTCTAGAAAGTTTATACAAATCACAGTCCTCTGGCCGTATAAACGCATGCCCAGTTCATTGTCCCCTTTGCCACTACTCCACCCCATAATGGAGTCTGGCAAAGAATCACTGTTTACCATTGCCAGGGAAAGGGAGAAAAGTCAATTTCTTTCATCATTAACCTGACAATGTTACACCATGAAATGAGATTAAAGTACATGAGGCTTTGTCAGAAGACCTGGGTTTGATATCTAATTTCCCTAATTAGCTACATGATCTCAATCTTTCTGAGCTTTACCATCCTCATTTATAAAATGGGGATAAATATGACCTACCTCACAGGTTGTTGTGAAGTTTATACAAGATACCAAGTTTAAAAGCAAGTAACAGAGGGACTGGCTCTCAAGAAACACTCTGCTGTGTATTTCATAATCTTTCTGATGTTTTCCTTGAATTTCATGTCTCATTCTGATAAATTTCTTCTAAGTACGTTTCCATTTTCCTTTCGGTAATAAGCTCATAACACAGTTTCTCTCTTGAGGTAAAAAACAAAAACACCATCTTTGCTTTTCATGGGGATGAACCAATGATTTCTTTATTGTTTTGACAAGTCAATTATAGAAGTAGAGGATTAAGCATCTCAGTAACAGGCAACAACATTCTATACCCTGTTCTTCCCTGATACTATAATCTTGTCTCCGCTATATAGTTAGATCAAATGTTTAAATCTGAAAAACATTCATTTATACACCTATCACTTTATAAAAAGATTAAAAAACTACTTATTGACTCATTATTGCCAGGAAAAGGGGAATCTAAACATAAGTAGGACACAAAACCTGACCCCGAGGAAGACATAATCTTCAAGGACAAACAGCAACAATCACGTTGCACTGTTATGAGAACTATGGTGAATGAAGTGTTATAGGATTACAGAAGAAACAAAAAAATGTTCTGTATAGAAGGAACTGGCGAGATGCAGTAGAGTGACAGGGAGTGTGAGAGGAAGATGCTAGTGTGGAGCCTTGAAGATTGATTAGAAACTTATCTTTGGGGAAAGGAGAGAAAGATTTGTCGCTAGACAAGTGCAACAGCTGGTGTAAATACACGCAAGCACCACAGTACCTGGCACTGTCTGGGAGAACATTTGGGATTTGGTATAAAGCGTATAGCTGATGGAGGAAAGGGCTGGTAGGAAATTAGGCTAGAAATCAGGGCAATGGTGTGATGGTATGAACTGTGTCGGGCGCCTGGGTGGCTCAGTGGGTTAAAGCCTCTGCCTTCGGCTCAGGTCATGATCTCAGGGTCCTGGGATCGAGGCCCGCATCGGGCTCTCTGCTCGGCGGGGAGCCAGCTTCCTCCTCTCTCTCTGCCTGCCTCTCTGCCTACTTGTAATCTCTCTCGCTCTCTCTCTGTCAAATAAATAAATAAAATCTTTAAGAAAAAAAAATTTGGGGCGCCTGGGTGGCTCAGTGGGTTAAAGCCTCTGCTTTCGGCCCAGGTCATGATCTCAGGGTCCTGGGATCGAGGCCCACATCGGGCTCTCTGCTCCGCAGGGAGCCTGCTTCCCCCCCTCTCTCTCTGCCTGCCTCTCTGCCTCCTTGTGATCTCTCTCCCGCTGTGAAATAAATAAATAAAATCTTTAAAAAAAAAAAAGAAAAAAAAATTTGAACTGTGTCCCCCCACTGCCCCAATCCACTGCAATGTGATTTGGGCCTCCACCCATTACTGTGGGTGCTCTAAAGACCCAGAAGTGAATTCTGGGAATCCTCTCTTTCTCACCAACCATTTAGCAGCACCTAAGACTGTCTTCCTCTTAAACACTCTTCTTTGGGCTAATTTTATACCACACTCTCCTGATTTTCCTCTTTCTTCTCTGGCCACTAAATTTCCTTTGCAACTCCCTTCCACTCCAACACTTAATTGTGTGACCCTGAGTACTTACTTGATTACTCTGTGGTTGTGTTATCTCATTTACAAAATGGGAAAAATAATAGAACCTAACTATAAAAGTTAGAAAGGGCTCAATGAATAAATACATATACAGCCCTTAAAATCATGTATGGCGCACAGCAAGCATTCAATAAGTATTAGTTTATTTAAGCTACAGGGGCTTGCAATACTACACTACTTATACAAAACTGGACTGTATGCTATTCTTGTTACTTGATTCTACATTTTCATTCCTTGATTAACTTATGGATTATTAGGCTTTCAGGTTATTTTAGAAAATTACTGTTTTTATAACTCATTTTTCATCGGGGGAGGTGTGCTCTCTCTCTCTTTCTCACCAGTCTTTTTTTTTTTTTTTTAAGTTTAAGTAATCTCTATTCCCCACATGGGGCTTGAACCTACGATCCCAAGATCAAGAGTCGCATGCTCCTCCAACTGAGCCAGCCAGGCATGCCTCCCTCTCATCATTCTTGGATGATTTAAAATGGTATCTTAAAGTTAGAAGTGTCCTCAACAATCACCTTATCTGACCGACCTTTCCACTCAACACAGGATTATCTTCTATCTTCTGTCATCTAGCCCTGAACCACTTCCAGATATCACCAGTTTCATTTCTGAGCACTCCCACTTGGGACAGGCCACAATCTGCTTACCTGTCATTTCCACTCAACCTCCACCTGGTCTTTAAATCGACCCATAAGATAAATCCCTTTCACACATGGCAGTTCTTCAAATATCATAAGTCATCTGTCCCTGCCCCCCACCCACCTGAAGCCAAACTAGTTCTTCCAGTCATTTCTCACAAGTGATTTCTAATCTTTCTACCACTCTGGAACTTTTAAGTTCCAATTTGCACCTGACTCATTGAAATATTCCAGTTTTGGTTTCATGGGACATTCAAGACTAATACCCCTTGTCACTAGGTAATTATAATTTCATTCTACGGGCCTAAGTTTTATGAACGCATAAGAACTACAGCATTAACGCTGATGGCCAATCAACTATTTTGATTTGTTACTCGTCTTCCTAAATTTTCCCTTTTTCTGTCACCATTTCACAGCCACACAGCACTACAAAGTCCTGCTTTGATTCCTAGATCTTTAATTTTATCCTTCATCCAGTCTCAATCATCTTACTTATTACCTTGGCCACACTGGTCTCTTAAGACTCTCCCTATTTCATCAACATTACCATCTTCTCAGGTACCAAGAATTCCCTTTCTTCAGGCACAATCTGCTTCACAGCATGGTGTTAAACTCACCAAGCCAACACTACTCCTCCATGATCATCTCAACTGTCACCTCTTCTTCTAGACAAAACATTGGAGACACCACGTCATACAGGCCTGTACCTGCAGCCAAAACCAAAATTCTTTTCTTCATGTTCAAGCCACTGTATACTAGGAGTTCCCAGAGGCAGAATGGTGAGTGGTTAAGAGTCAAAGGCTTCTAGAATTAAGACTGCCTGGGTTCAAACCCCACATCTATGCCATTATAAACTTGAGACTTGAGCAAGTCGGTCAACTTCTATTATTCTCATTTGTATAATAGAGATAATAAATTCACAGGGTTGCTCAGGGTAGTAAATGAGATAAATGATGCATGTAAAACTCGTAGTTCATTGCCTTGCTTTTAATAAATGCTCAATGTTAATTGTCATCATAATTTTTATATGTGCATGTGTCACAAACTCCATGGAAATTATATGCTCTTCCAGGTTTTCTTCTAGGGAGTATATTCCATAATTTTTCATTGATTTTCCTCTATAGAATGGCTTCTTGCCTCCTTTCCAGCTATCAAAATATCAGTCTTCTGTGGGGAACCTCAAGATCTAATGGAACCTTACAGATATGGATACATATGGCCATCAGCAATCTATAATTTTCCTGATAGTCTGTCTCATATTTTGATATTTGGATTTTGCCCTTGATTTTATGTTGTCTTAGAATTGTCTTTTATGTGACTAACTCTCAAGGCTACAATTACACGTAAGTCCCTCCAGGATAAGAATTTTGTTGAGGTGCCTCTTGTAACCTATAAAGCAGTCTACAAATATTAAGAGAACAATATATTTTAGGTGGATAGAATAAATTTGATTCTTGAAGACGAACCACTTCCGCAGATCTAATTCTCAAGGCAGAACTTGCAGTAGTAAGAAAACAAAATGCCAGAAAATAGTTCCCCAGTAAAGTTATCAAGACCTTCTTTGAAACTATCTTTTCCAGAATTCACTGCTGAATTGAACTTCTAAGGTACTTTGTAAATTGCCCTTACCTCACTGCACTTAATAAATGTAAATTTTAAAAAAGAGCATTTGGAGTCTAGCTATCTATTCCTTCATAGAACATTGTACCACACTATAAGCACCAAAAAACAAGCCTTCAAGAGAACCCTAACCTAAACCTATTCCCAGCCACCCGCTGAGAATTACGCTGTACCCCAAGAACTTTCCTCAGGTCCTCAGCCAAACACGTGGCTTCGGTAAGATTTCAAAGTACCTCCAAGGGTGAATGATTAGCACATGCGAAAGTTAAACCCTAAAATGTGCCAATCCCTTTCTCACTTTACAAATACAGCGCTGAGTCCCCCAACCTACGCCAATCTGAACTTTTCTCAGACTTTTCCATCCCTGTTCCATCCCTTAAACTTTGGGGTCAAGGACAGCCAGACCGCTTTCCCAGGCTCCCCTTCCTCAAATCTAGTTTCAGGTGAGGCCGTATAAGCAGCATTTGCTTCAACGCTCGCCTCGGAGTATGCAAGGCGCACGGAAGAGCAAGGCCGCCTTTTGAGTCTTTATCACCCAGTTCGGGGTACCAGCAAGGAGAAGGAGCCCAGGGTCCGAGCGGGCTCTTACCGGCGAAGCGGATCTTCACCAGGTCGAGCGGGTGCAGCGCGAGGTTGGACAGGACCCCGCCGCTCACGCCCGCCACCAGGTTCTCGTACCGCACGTGGCGGAATATCGCGCTCCACGCCGACGACCCTGACGCCGACTGGCCCTGGCCCGTCATAGTCCCGGGGCCCGCTGACGCCACGCCCAGGGCCGCGGAGGTGGTAGGAGATGCAGTGGCCGCCACCGTGGCGACCGTCGCCGCCCAGGAGCAGAAACCGCGGAGGGGCCAGCCCACTTCCGGGACCAGCGCTGGGACGCGGTAACTAAGCGGAGATACCCCCGCGCAGAGCCCGCGTGAGAAGGCCAAGGTAGCACGTCACGCCTGCGGAGAGAGCGAAGGAGGCGGGGCGCCGGCCTCCGCCAAGTCCCCGCCCCCGCCCCGC
>LNAC01000064.1:539283-631221 GCA_002007465.1 Ailurus styani | reverse complement strand
AAAAAAAAAAAAAATAAAATAAAAAAAAAAAGAAAGTTTAATAACAGGAATGAAAGAATCTATGCTTTGTGGTAATTAATTTGACAGCAGTAAATGGAGCCTGTTTGGAGCCTGTTTTAATAATCTGGGTAAGCAACAGTGAATCTGTGCTAGGGAGGAAAAACTATGGAAAGTAGTTGTTAGGTTTAGAAACATTTTGGAGGTGTGACAGGCTTGGCAACTGAGGGGTGTTTAAAAAGATTCATTTTTCTTCCAGAAATTGCGAAGTCAAGAGTGTCAGAAGCTGTCAGAAACTTTAGAGGAGAGAGGGAATGGGAAGGACATGGTATGATGAACTGGACTGCAGTGGGCTCTGTGAGTGAAGAGGTCTACCAGACCCTTACATATGTAGGTCTGGAATTGAGGGAGGAAGTCAGAACTAAACTTGGTATCATCAGTATAGGAATAAAGATTGAAGCCATGGTGTGGCATCACTGGGGGAAAGTGACAGGGAAAATGTACAAATACAGAAATGTCAGGGAAATAGCCTTGGGGAATGCCTGCTCCTAGGAAGTAGGAGAACTCTGGGAGTAGCCAGACAGCTAGAAGAGCCTATAAACGAACTTCATGTCCCAGGACGAAAGGATCTTTGATTGTGTGAATGACTACAAAGGATGATGAGGGTGAAGACTAAGAAATATTTTAGGCATATAGACCTGTAAAACATAGAAAGTTAAAGGTCCTGTGATTCTAGTCTTTCAGTTTTACCACTGTTGGCAGTTTGGTATCTATCCTTTCCTTTCATATGTTTTTGCCTATATATATATAGTAGTTTTTGTATATGTACGCACTAATCAACCATGTAAATCTTGAGTAGCACGCTGGGTGCCAAGGTCGATTGAAAAGGAATAGCAAAGGGAGGAAATCACTTCTGGGAAACCTTTAAATATTTGTAAGATTGTCATGTGAAAGAAGAAATGGACTGTTCAGTATTGCAGCATTAGGAATAGTTGTTAATGTTAAAAGATTTTGTTTCTGTGTAGGGACAAACTTACTCGCTATCGAAAACTGAAATAGGTTACTTGGCAGGGAATTCAGGTATTTTTCAGTAAAGGGGTTTAAATAATCTTCATCACCCTGTATACAGTATGTTGTAGAAGGAATTGTGTGGGAAGTTGGAGCAGACTGACTATAACTGCACTTCCAGTTGGTTATTCTTTTGGATATATTGATTAGTTTAATATCCCAGACAGAGGATTTACTGGCTGGGGTTTTTTTTTTTTTCCTTAATGCTTAAAATGAAAAAAGGCAGAAAAATATTTTATATTCACTATTCACTTCCTTTCTTCAGAGAAGACATGTGAAAACTACTTGTTGGCAGAATTTTAGCACCTGATGTTTCAAAAAGTGTTCAGTATACAATGTTGCAAAAGATAAATCTTTATTACCTAAATTTCATAATATTTACCATATCTCAATTTATGGCATCAACAGGTCTTCCTTCAGCTTATTCAGCTTTGAGATAAGATATTCTGGCCAGGCATATATTGCTTTGGCTCCTCATTTCTACAAAATGTTAAACCTTTCTCAGGTTTGATGATCTGCTAAGGCTTATATTCAATAGACTGTATAGAGTAGCTTTGTGAGTTACAAGGGAATTCAGTCTTGAGCTTGCAGATCCTTTAAGAAGCCTGATCGAAAGCAGCAGTCTTTAGGGTAGACATTCTCAGTGACATTTTATCCTGTCTTCCATAAATGCTAAAATTCCAATCTGGGTCAAGCCAGATTAGCAAAGACCTCAGCATGTAAATTACCTCTTACTAGCTCCCAGTAATGGCTTTCCAAAACTGAGTTTTTGGTATAATGCCAATAGTTTAGATTCAGGTTGTTATTAAGATACAGTGCTTTTGGGGCTCCTGGGTGGTTCAGTTGTTAAGCATCTGCCTTAGACTCAGTGCATGATCCCAGGGTCCTGTGATTGAGCCCCATATCAGCCTCCCTGCTCAACAGGAAGCCTGCTTCTCCCTCTCACTCTGCCTGCTTGTGTTCCCTCTCTGGCTGTGTCTCTCACTGTCAAATAAATAAATAAAATCTTAAAAAAAAAATATATATATATATATATATATATATATATATATATGGCCCTATTAAATACTTTTTGTCTATTATAAGGATGTTGTTAAGGATTCTGTTAGCATCCTGAACAATAGAAATTCCTGTCTGACCTTAGTACCAAAACTTCTGACCTAATCACTTATCTGTTCTAATATCATGGGCACCATGAATTGTTTTGCAGGAAGGGTTTCCCTTTTTGAATTTGCTGTAAGGAAAAAACTAAATTTATGCTCCTCTCCCAGATAAATATGTATCTTTGTTAATATTTTTATTTAGAAAGTGGATTTAGGGGTGCCTGGGTGGCTCAGTTGGTTGGGCGACTGCCTTCGGCTCAGGTCATGATCCCGGAGTTCTGGGATCGAGTCCCACATCGGCTCCCAGCTCCATGGGGAGTCTATTTCTCCCTCTGACCCTCTCCCCTCTCATGCTTGCGTGCACTGTCTCTCTCTCTCAAATAAATAAATAAAATCTTTAAAAAAAAAAGTGGATGTAGATTTATATAATATAAATGTTAAAAAATTAGGAACTTAACATACCCTGTATTTCTACTTTCAGTTAAAAGTAGTGGTTTGGTGTGTGTATAAAATTGTTCGCACCCCGTGTATGATTATTTTATGTTTTTTAAAGATTTTATTTATTTATTTGACACAGAGAGAGAGATTACAAGTAGGCAGAGAGGCAGGCAGGGAGACAGGGAGAGGAGAAGCAGGCTCCCTGCCGAGCAGAGAGCCCGATGCGGGCCTCGATCCCAGGATGCTGAGATCATGACCTGAGCCCAAAGCAGAGGCTTTAACCCACTGAGCCACCCAGGCGCCCTTATTTTATGTTTTTAACCCTAAAGTAAGTTACGTTATACATTCTGTTTTGTAGCTTATTTCACCTAATATCTTGAATATATCTGCCACATGCCCAAGTCTAAATTACCATTGTTTGTTACCTTGCCTTGATTTGGGCTCAGAGGCTAACAGTCCTACCCACTGTGGCCTTTTCCCCATCTGCACAACTGTCAGTTCAGTGAAAAGGCAAATGATGTCTTTACAACATTATGAAAATAGTTTTGACCTCATGGACCCCTGAAAAGTTCTCAGGATCCTTCAGAGGTCTGTATTTCATAGTTTGAAAACCACTGACTTAATCGTTTTGGAGTCTTATGTCATGCAAAGAAGGGCTTTAACCATGGCAAGATTATAAAAATGACTTCTGTTTACTATTTTTATGTTGTATATTTAATTTTTTACATTTAAAATTACATGGAATTTTATATTTATGTCAGGTATCAGATTGCTTCAAACTTTTTAAATGACTAACTTGATACTGTAATACCATTTTATTATAATCCACTTTTCTCCCTAATTTAAAATGCCATCCTTATCACAGTATGCAATTTTTGCCATATTTATGACCTAACTTTGTTTCTAGTCTCCTTTTGCTCTACTTAAATTGTCTTTTTTTTTTAAAGATTTTTATTTATTTTTTTGACAGAGAGAGAGATCAGAAGTAGGCAGATAGGCAGGCAGAGAGAGAGGGGGAAGCAGGCCCTCCGCTGAGCGGAGAGCCTAATGTGGGGCTCGATCCCAGGAGCCTGAGACCATGACCTGAGCCGAAGGCAGAGGCTTAACCCACTGAGCCACCTAGGTGCGTGCCCCTAAACTGTCTTATTTTTAATTTTATCTACTTTATTTGTCACAAATCTTCACTGTAACATGGTGGGACATAAAATCCATCAACAAATACAGTACTGGAAGAATATGGGACGTGTATTTTTTAAACTAGAGATGTTTATAATTTGATGTATATTTATCAAGTTTACAGTTAATGAGAGTAGTTCATTATCACCTGAATCATTAATGTTTCAAGGTCGGTGATGACAAAACTGTGAAGCAATGGAAAATGGATGGACCGGGCTATGGAGAAGAGGAGGAACCATTGCATACAATATTAGGAAAGGTACAGAAATAAATTGACCTATACTTTGTCTATTAAAATTCTTCTCTTAAAGTTATTTCAGAATTTAATTAAAAAATAAAAATGTAAATGAGACTTTAGGCTGCAAAAATTGCCCTATTTTAAGCAATATTTAATGCAGTTAAGGTCCTTTGCAGCTAAAGAATTTGAATGGGTCTTTGATGTTCATTATATTGGGTTCAGTTTCTGTGTTTAGCTGGAGGATGCAATGAAACATTTCCTATGGCAAGTCCATGGGAGGAAATCTATAAGAAAAATAATGCTTCAGCTTCTCTCTGATTTACATTATCATAGATCTTACACAAAGCTCAGAATTTCTTACTTGAAAGAACCCCGTAGGCAGTGAAGAGGTATTATAATATGATGCTTTTTGTATAAATCTCATTTACATTTCTTAGAACATTATTCTGCAAATCAGATGATATGGTTTAGTTATAGCTTAAGTATAATTCAGATCATATGGCCTACCCATGTTTCATAATGCTTACATTTTGATATTAAGCGAACTTCTAAAGTTATATTTAATCTTTAAATATATGCATTTTTAAAATCGATTTGTCATTTAGTATAATGTTGGTATATATTTAAGTTCTGCTTTTCAGATTTTGAGAAAATGTAAACATTTTTAAAGGCATGTGGCGGTGGGGCATGAGTATTAGATGGAAATAATTTGCAAGTGGTAAAAAAAATTAGTCAGTAATTCTAAAACAAAATTGGTTTCATTCCTGAAAATGTCTTCTCTCTAGCAGCTCCAAATATTTTTGAAATATTTTGTCTTACCCCGTATCTGTGGTAATGGGGATTAATTTTTACTGTGGAAAAATTTGTCAGACTGGCCTTCGTGAATAGAAAATAATTGGAAGCCTGCAGATGCTGCTAAGAGTTCTTAAAAGCCTAAAGTGTTGGCTAAATATTTCCCTTTAATTTACTTTGCAAGCATTTTTTACCACATAATATAAAGACAGTTTTTAATCTGCCCCTGAATAGATCAATCTCATCTTTTAAGTGGATAATATGAAATTTATGAGATTTTATTGATTTTAACAATATTAGCATCCACCCTTGCCAGGTTTATTTCTCTCCCTAAATTTTAATCCAGTTGTTGGTTTCAATGTTTTCGTCCTGAGAATCAGTACTTCATGTGTTAAATGTGGCGCACTGTTTTAGACCTTACTTTTGCATTTCATTAATTGTTTGCAAGATCCTTCAATACCCTGTGATGATTTAGGGATTACTTCAGTGATAAGTATTCAAACTTAATTAAATACATCCAGTGTTAACAGTTTTCTTTATTTCTAGAATGTGTGATAGGAATCATTACTTTTTATGGTACTGTTTTCTCCTTTATTTTTTTTTTTCAATTTTTATTTTAAGTAGGTTCTATGCCTAGTGTGGGGCTTGAACTCATGACCCTCAGATTAAGATGCTCTACTGACGGAGTCTAAGTAAAGGCTTCAAAGGAGTTTCTTTCTAAACAAGGATTTTCTTTTAAAAAAATGACAGTATGGGTAAATATATTTAAAATATGTAGGTTTGAAATATCAATGATGGAAAGACCCATCTCTAACAACATCTTTGCTCTTAAAGACAGTGTATACGGGGATTGATCATCACTGGAAAGAAGCTGTTTTTGCCACATGTGGACAGCAAGTAGACATTTGGGATGAACAAAGAACAAGCCCTATATGTTCAATGACCTGGGGATTGGATAGTATAAGTAGTGTTAAATTTAACCCAATTGAGGTAATGCTGCTTTTTTAAATACTTCTGCTTGCTGTTTCTTTAATAATTTCAGCTCTGTTTAGGAAACTTTTGAGTGTATGATATAAGGATTTTGTTTAAATTTTAATGGGCTTCTGGCATCTGGTTAGTTTTCCAGATTATTATTATTTTTTATTATTTTTTTAAAAGATTTTATTTATTTATTTGACAAAGAGAGATCGCAAGTAGGCAGAGAGGCAGGCAGAGAGAGAGGGGGAAGCAATGCGGGGCTCGACCCCAGGACCCTGGGATCATGACCTGAGCCAAAGGCGGAGGCTCAACCCACTGAGCCACCCAGGCTTCCAGTTTTCCAGATTATATCTGAGTTCTGATAACTTTGGTCAGATCTTGACGTGTTTGCCCACAGTTTAGTCCCTTGTAACCAGTGTAATGCACCTTCAGAGGAAGGTGTTTACATGTGCTCATAGGAGTAGAATTCAAGCAAATAGTGTAGTGTGAATAGTTTTACTCATGCCTTCAGTGCTCATGTTCCACAAATTACATCATTGTGTATTAGGGAAAATGTTAATTTCTTAACTCTCTTTGAGGTCAGAAGAGGCATTGAGCATTGTTTTCTTTAATTATTAGTAAGTGACAAGGGTGCTAATGATTTATAATAATAATATGCATGATTAGTACTGTAGTGCATGATGATAGTTATATTTTTCTTGTTTAGAACATCTCATAATGGTGATTCCTATGTCCTTCGAGGTCTGAGGGAAGAGTTGGAGATTAAACTCTACTTATTGTTTACTGAGGTCTGAATTTAGGAAAGGAGGCTGCCCTACAGGCTAAACTAGCCCTTGGACTTAAGACCTTTTCCTGAGCTATTTCTGAATGTATAACAATAGATTAACTCATTGTCCAAAAGACTCAGTAGAAATTACTTTTCCTGCGGAAAGAAAAGGAAATCACTGCATGTATAAACGAATCTTCAAAGTTATCAAGAGATTATCACGTTAGATGGTATAAGAGATCATCCTGATAAGTAAGTTTTGCACTCTCAGAGACCCAAGCTGATAAAGGGAAAAAGTTAAGTTAGGAGCCACTGGGCTCAGTGGGTTAAAGCCTCTGCCTTCGGCTCAGGTCATGATCTGAGGGTCCTGGGATCGAGTCCCACATCGGACTCTCTGCTCAGCAGGGAGCCTGCTTCCTCCTCTCCCTCTCCCTGCCTCTCTGCCTACTTGTGATCTCTCTCTCTCTGTCACATAAATAAAATCTAGAAAAAAAAAAAGTTAAGTCAAAGTAGCAGGGTATAAAATTGTTTATATAAAGTATTGGAACATGAGATGCTGCAGTTTGATGTGAGTTTGGCCTTGTGGTGCTGCTGAGAGGTCAGACGGTCAGAGGGTACCCTTCCTGCCCCCAGCACATACCTACCTGCACACTTGTGGGAGGGGCTACAGGTCAAGAGTAGGATTTGACAAACTGGTTCGTGAGCCCACTGCCTGTTTTTATAAATCACATTTTTACTAGAACATAGCCGTGCTCTTTTATTTATATATTGTTTGTAGCTGCCATGGTACTATGAGAGCAGAGTGGCCCACAAAGTCTGAAATATTTACTCTTTGGTCCTTTATAGAAAAAGTTTGCTGACCTTGGTCTACAGTTTCTATCTGTACTGTATCTTCCTCACTCCATCCTCCATCACCTTTTGGTTGTAGAAGTGAGGTATGGCATGAGGAGGGGCAAGCCAGCTTTGCAGAGCCAGGCCAAGGTGACCCTCAGCAGAAGCGGGCTACAAACACAAGCAGTTTGTAGGAACATTTTGTGTCCTACTTGGTGTGGAGCTAAACGGAAACTGTATTTTCTGCCAGGGTACCTTGGCAATGACCTTATATAAGTCACACTTCTTCTCTATATTTGCTTCTTTATTTTTAAAATGAGATTAAATATATCTTCCAGTGTACTTTATACATTTGTCATGAGGGTAAAACGTGATAAATTTTATGTGAATATTTTTTAAAGATGCTACCCAAATTTAGGATGATGATATTACTATTAAAGAAAATAAACAGAGAAGAGAGATATTGATTCCTTCTTCTCTGAGGGGTAAACAGTATTTTGCTTCTCTATTTTGGTCAACACCTGTGTCAGAAGAGCTGATGGTTAATTCCAAAAATCATAATTAGTTATTAGTGATAACCTAGTGACCATGTTTTTCAAACTTGCCTGTATAAGAACAATATGTATTTGTTCAGCTGTGTGGGTTATTTTTATTACCCTTATGAACTTGAGTGATAAAAGCAAATGGTGTGCATGTCTCTTATCCTATATTAAACTTAATGGGAAGGGCATGTTGCTGTGAACAAATGGAGTGTATTTCTTTCCTCTAATCATTAATAATTAATTTTCTGTTAAAATATTGAAGCCTACAATTTTGCTAAAGCCAAAAGTTTTATGCTGAGCATTGCCACGTTTTAGAGTGTAAAAAGTTGGCTTTCAGTCTAGGTAGAATTTTTTGCTTTGCTCAGATTAAAATCTTTATTTTTAGAAATGGAACCTAGTCAGACTTTGAGGTGGCATAATGAGAAACCAGGAAAGATTTAGAGGAGTCACTAACTAGGGGAAAGTCTCAGAGGAAGTGATTTAAAAAGGAAGGATTTGGGGGGTTTTCTTGTTTTTTCTGAAGATTTTATTATTTGGTAGAGAGAGAAGGAACAGTGGGGGGTGGGAGTGGAGGAAGAGAGAGAGAGAAACAGAGTTCCTACTGAGCAGGGAGCCCGATGCGGGGCTCAATCCCAGGACATGGGATCATGACCTGAGCTGAAGGCAGATATTTGACTGAACCACCCAGGTGCCCCCAAAAGAAAGGTTTTCGAAAGGACTGGAGAAGAGATCATGATTGTAGCATTAGCTTTATGATGTTTTATTTGAACTGTGTACACACATACAGTAGGAGTTAGCTGGCCATAGGGCTATGTAGTAGATAACTCTTCTTCCTACCCTTGCAGTAGGAAGTGAGAAGCAGAAGCCAGGAATTATGAGAGTCAGAAACTGTGAGTGAGGAGGCATGGTGGGACTCAGGCCCTGCTGGTAGGTAGAGGGCTTGTTCTCACATAAAGCCAAAGGTTAGTTATATCAGCCTCTCGGACACTACAACTGACTTACAAGTAAACTAAATACTTGCAGGTAGGTATGTGCTGGGGGCAGAAAGGGTGCCCTCTGACCATCTGACCTCTCAGCAGCACCGCGAGGCCAAATTCATGTTGAACTACAGTAACTCATGTTCCAAAACTTCATACAAACAATTTTATACTCTGCTACTTTGGCTTAACCTTTTTTCCCTTTTACCAGCTTTTGGTCTCTGAGAGTGTAAAACTTATGTATCAGGATATTCCCTTAAACCATCTCACATGATAATCTCTTGATAACTTTGAAGATTAGTTTATACGTGCAGCAGTTAAACAGTTGGGCAACAACAGGCTTGGTTTGTACAGTTAATGAACATGAGGAAATATTTAACTGTTAAAAAGCAGTAGTTTATATGATTAGGAAATATTTCTATACAGATACGAACTTTGAAATGCCACTACTTAATGCTTCCTGGTTGCAGTAAAATTGATGTATTTCCACACTGCAGTGTATTTTGATACCGCTCCTTGGAAAACTATTAGTCCTAAATATCAAAAGCCATGAAGTTCATACTTTTGACTCAGTAATCCACTGCTGAAATTTTATCCTTAGAAAAAGAAGAGTTTATTAAAATGTTTGTTGATGTGTTAGTGATCACTGTCAGTGATAAGTGTTAGTGGTAACTGAAAACTAGGAAATAGGTTTAAATTGAAGAATGGAGGGCGCCTGGGTGGCTCAGTGGGTTAAAGCCTGTGCCTTCAGCTCAGGTCATGATCCCAGGGTCCTGGGATTGAGGCCCACATCGGGCTCTCTGCTCGGCAGGGAGCCTGCTTCCTCCTCTCTCTTCTCTCTCTGCCTGTCTCTCTGCCTACTTGTGATCCCTCTCTCTGTGTCAAGTAAATAAATAAAATCTTTAAAAAAATAAAAATAAAAATAAAAATAAAAAAATAAATTGAAGAATGGATAAATAGGGGCACCTTGGTGGCTCAGCATTTGAGCGTCTACATTTGGCTCAGGTCGTGATCCCAGTGTCCTGGGATCGAACCCCAAGTCTGGCTCCCTCTTCGGTGGGCAGTCTGCTTCTTCCTTTGTCCCTGGCCCTGCTCATTCTCTTTCCCTCTCTCAAATAAATAAATAAAATCTTTAAAAAAAAGAGAGAGAATGGATGAATAAAATATGTTCTATTATAAAAAGAACACCGAATTATTTAAACACTCCCATCACTGGCTTGTAAAATACACTCATGGGCATTAAGCAGTGAAAATACTTAGGTTGCTGAGGTTATGAGTGATTCATTGTTCTATCTTAAAAATGGACTTTGATATTATAACTTTGTATCTTAAACATAAACATTAAGGGTAATTGAATCATTTGTTCACTGAACGGACAGGGTTTGCTGCCAAGCCTGGCTTTTAACTGATGATTGTTATTTTTAGACATTTCTCTTGGGAAGTTGTGCTTCTGACAGGAATATAGTACTATATGATATGAGGCAAGCTACTCCTCTGAAAAAGGTGAGTTTCAGTTTGTTTTCTGCTTTGTACAATTGTTAATGCATTCCTCTATGAGGTGAGTGACAAAAAAAATACAGAGCAAATGTTTTTTTCAGAATTAAATTTTTTCATAGGCTTGTTCTTAGAAGCCAAAGTGGTTATAATGGCATTCTCTCATCTCCTTGTTGCTTTTTAGGGACCCTTGAATTTTCACTAAGTTCTGTATCCTAGTCAACTTTGTATCTTCCATAATGCCAGTAAGTTTTAGGCTCCTAAATTGGTGCTTACTGAGCTCAAAGTTTCTAAGTATTGCATCCCATTACTTCACACCCCATGATTTTCATATGACACATACAGGATTCTTTTCCAGAATGTTTTGTAATGGATTCACATAATCAGCTTTATTTGTTTAATTACATGCATTACATGCAATGTTGGATTAGGTTGACATTTTGTTTAGATAAGCACTATCTTGTTCAAGGTGACAGATTTCCGAGCAGTTTTAAGACAGTCATTCCAGGACTTAGATACCAAAGCTGAAACAACCTTAAGCTGACTCTCAAGAGGGCAGGCATATTGTCCGTAAAGAGAGGAGTGCCGTTATAAGTAAAAGGGTGTAAAGTTGATTTCACGTGCTCGAACTCAGAGTGCAGAAAGGCCTAGATAGTCCACATGTGAANGCCATTCATGTGCTGTGGGTCTGTTGCGATAGTCCACATGTGAAAGAAATGCTTTTAATATTTTTGTTGTTGCTAAACCATTTTTACTACATGTAAAAATTCAGAAATACTAGAAGTAGAGTATATTCATTGAGGTTTGAACTACATAAAAATGATCTTTCCAGAGTACTACTTTAATCATTTCACTCATTCACATGGTCTAGTGGGCATATCTTGCATGAACTTTGGTGTTAAACCTTAAGCAGGTAACTTAATCTGTGCTTCTCCTCTAAAATGATGATATTAATAATTACTTTCCAGCACATTGGTGAGACTAAAACATGGTATTTTAACCATTTAGCAGAATGCTAAGAGGAAATCTAGTTTAATAAATAGTAGTTTCTGCCCCTACTGCCCTTACATTTTCTGTTTTTAATGGTGCTTGGTTACTTTTAGTTGAAGAAAAGAACGATAGCCTGGCTTTCAAGGCCTTCCAAATCTGGCCCCAGTTTGCATTCCATTGATATATTTGTTTCAGTCAGTGAGACAACATTTAAATAGGGTTTGTCACATGCAGGTCACCTTGTGGAGGCAGAGATGCTGTTTTCTTTCATTTCTTTATTCTGTGTAGTAGACTATCATTGTTTCTTCTATCTTTTCTCTCCTACACTTACTGGTTCTCAACCAGGGGTGTATTTTTAGAAATGTGAGAGGCATTTTAGAGACTGGCCTTTAGTGGACATGTGCCCGAGGGGCTAAACATTTACAGTGGACAGTTACATAGCAAAAGATTATCCTACTCAAAATGCCAGTAGTGTTCTTGCTGAGAAACACTAATATGCTGGTCCTTCCCAGGTCAGCTCAAATCATGCTTGTCATTTTGAAACCTTTCTTCTCTTCTTTAACCCTAAAATCACTGTTCATTTTGTCCCCAATTTAATACTTAATCATTTACAATTTGTATTGTATTTTAACTTTTCTTACATATATCTCATTTTTCTGACTATAAGTTATTCGAGGTTGAGGGACCATTTATTAGGCATTTTTGTATTTTTCAATATTTACTATTTAGCCTGTGTACTCCAGAAACAATTATTGATTGATTTCTTTTCCTATTGCACTGAGCTGAGCACTATATACATAATAGGAGTTTACTAAATATTTGCTTAAATCAATTAAAAAAAGAAAGGAAATGAAGTGGGAGACTTATCCATTTGAGAGGGAATTGATTTCATGGTGATGGGTTAGTGTATTCTCCCTTTCTCAGGTCATCTTAGATATGAGAACAAATACAATTTGTTGGAACCCTATGGAAGCTTTCATTTTTACTGCAGCAAATGAAGATTACAAGTAAGTGTTCTTCTTTTTAAAACTTGTTTCTGGGGCCCCTGGGTGGCTCAGTGGGTTAAGCCTCTGCCTTCGGCTCAGGTCATGATCTCAGGGTCCTGGAATCAAGCCCCGTATCGGGCTCTCTGCTCAGCAGGGAGCCTGTTTCCTTCTTTCTGCCTGCCTCTCTGCCTATTTGTGATCTCTCTCTCTGTCAAATAAATAAATAAATAAAATCTTTAAAAAACAACAACAAAAAAACTTGTTTCTACGTTAAGTGGCTCAACTGTATAAATTTTACTAATGAAATGTTTTCCTAGATAGTATTCCTTCAAATATAAGATAGAAAATTGTCACTTATTTTCCTAAAATAAATGTATTTCCTAAATTGGAGAAGAGTGTCTTAGAAAAATATTCTGTTTTCGGGCGCCTGGGTGGCTCAGAGGGTTAAAGCCTCTGCTTTCGGCTCAGGTCATGATCTCAGCATCCTGGGATCGAGGCCCACATCGGGCTCTCTGCTCAGCAGGGATCCTGCTTCCTCCTCTCCCTGTCTCTCTGCCTGCCTCTCTGCCTACTTGCTGTGATCTCTCTCTCTGTGTCAAATAAATAAATAAAATCTAAAAAAAAAAAAAAAAAGAAATTTAATATTCTGTTTTCAAAGTGATACAGACCAGAGACAGTAAACTACAACCCATGGACCAAATCCTGTCTGCTGCCTGTTTTTGTAAATAGTTATTGGAATATAATGATATTCATTTATATATTGAATCTGGCTGCTTTTGTGCTATCATTCCTGAGTTGAGCGGTTGCAACAGAGGCCACATGGCCCACAAAGCTAAAAATATTTATTATGTAGCCCTTCACAGAAAAAGTTGTCTGGAAAAAAAAAAAAGTTGTCTGGTCTCTGTGCCGTATAAATAATGACTGAACCGTACATGTTTTAATAGAAACTAAAAATATTTGTCTACAAAATGTGTAGTTGTTCACATAGCTGATACTCATATAGTCAGGTTATCAGCATCACTATTAACTTCAGTAAGACAAAAGGAAAAATAAAGTTTCACTTTTTACCTTCTCCATGTAAAGGTGACTTAGCAGCCTTACATTTTTGACTTAGGTGGAATTTTATGATCCCTTATATATTGCCTTAAAACTTGTTGAGGCATTTCACATTGGCTGTCTTTATTTTATCTTCTCAGCGTCCCTGTAAGGTAGATAAGAGGTGTATGTTAGCTCCTTTTTAGAGGTGAGGTGTTAAAGCTGGGAGTTTAATCCCCTAGGGAGGAAAGAGTATCTTACCTTTTTTTTAAATCCAAAGCATTTGTTGTAGTACAATGCATATGGTAGATTATTTATTTATTTGACAGAGAGAGACACAGTGAGAGAGGGAACACAAGCAGGGGGAAGTGGGAGAGGGAGAAGCAGGCTTCCTGCTGAGCAAGGAGCCTGATGTGGGACTCGATCCCATGACCCTGGGATCATGACCTGAGCCAAAGGCAGATGCTTAAGGACTGAGCCACCCAGGCACACATGTATGGTAGGTTCTTAATACATGTTTTTTTGAGAAGGTGGAAGTTTGTCATTGGATTGATCTTTAGATCTTCTGTATTTATTTGTTCTTTCCACTATTATTATTTATGAAAACATAAATTAGCTCAAAAATAGAATTGATTACATCGATGTTTTAGTGGTACCAACTAAAAACATCTATTATGACTTTCTGTACTTATGCTCAGTTGGATTCTCATTAGGTGGTAATTTCAAACCAGATTAATTGAAGTCCTTTAAGTCTTTATCAACATTTAGAAATTAAATGGCTTTATTCCAGTTAAAGGAAATAAAATAATGTTTTGCTGACCAACCTTGTTAAGATTTCTAAAGTTTGTTCTAATTAACTATTTTGGCAAGATACCTTTTTACAGAGTATCTCTGGAATTTCTCAGTTCTTGCCTTGGGAAAAATGTCACATGGCACTGAAACAAAGAGCACATCCCTTGTAAGAAGTGGCTGTTAAACTACCATAACTGCTCTTACTTGAAAATGATCTTGCCTTGGTAGTCTATATTTTTTTCTATTTTCTTTCTTTTATTGCCCATCAAATAATCTAATCATTCTGAATTTAAAACTGACCCACTTGATTTTCTGTAAATTTTGTAGGTAAATATGTGCATAAAAATAAATACTTTATATATAATAAATAAATAAATAAATAAATAAATAAAGCCGGGGTGCCTGGGTGACTGACTCAGTGGGTTAAAGCNGCAAGCCGGGGTGCCTGGGTGACTCAGTGGGTTAAAGCCTCTGCCTTTGGCTCAGGTCATGATCTCAGGNAAAATAAATAAATAAATAAATAAATAAAGCCGGGGTGCCTGGGTGACTGACTCAGTGGGTTAAAGCCTCTGCCTTTGGCTCAGGTCATGATCTCAGGGTCCTGGGATCGAGCCCCACATTGGGCTGTCTGCTCAACAGGGAGCCTGCTTCCTCCTCTCTCTCTGCCTGCCTCTCTGCCTATTTGTGATCTCTCTCTCCCTGTCAAATAAATAAATAAAATCTTTAAAAATAAAATAAAATAGGGGCGCCTGGGTGGCTCAGTGGGTTAAAGCCTCTGCCTTCGGCTCAGGTCATGATCTCAAGGTCTTGGAATCGAGTCCCTGCATCGGGCTCTCTGCTCAGCGGGGAGCCTGCTTCCTCCTCTCTCTCTCTGCCTGCCTCTCTGCCTACTTGTGATCTCTCTCTCTATCAAATAAATAAATACAATATTAAAATAAAATAAAAATAAAATAAAATAAAATAAAATAAAATAAAATAAAACTGACCCTCTAAATACTGGAGAAGTTTGGACTTNTAAAATAAAAATAAAATAAAATAAAATAAAATAAAACTGACCCTCTAAATACTGGAGAAGTTTGGACTTAGGTGAACTAACTCTGTGCTATAATTTCATTATGTAAGACAGTAGGTTTAAAATAGATGATCCCTAAAGATTCCTGTAACTCAAAACTTTGTTTATATAAACATTTTCTATTCAAATGGGTTAATTTGGTTAGATTCTGAATAAGTTCTTAACCTTTTTCTTGTGTAGAGAGTAACAGAATTTACTAAAAAATCAGAATGTGCTAAAACAAAGCAAATCTGATTGAGGACCACTGCTCTAGACAACGAATATAAAGCAGTTGTCAACTCAGAAATTTAACCCCAAAGATCACTATGACATTGGCTGACCATCTGTGGTATGTTGGGAAATAAAAAACAAACAAGCGAAAAAAAAAGCAATGACTTGTCTCTTGAGAGTTTTGTGTCATTTAGGATATTTTACCAATACTATGCGTGATTTTTCATAGTAACTAAAAAAAGTATCCTTTTTTAGGTCAATTTTTAAGCATTTTTTAGGCTTATTGAAAAAATGCAAAAACAGTATCTGTCAGCCAGCTTCTCCTAAGGTTAACATCTTATGTAACCATAGTTCAATTAGCAAAAACAAGAGATTAACATGGGTACCATACTTTTGACATTGGTTAACTAAACTAGACTTTATTCCATCACCAGTCTTTCCATTAATGTTCTTTGTCTGTTCTAGAATCTAACACAGGATTCTACGTTGCATTTAATTGTCATTTCTCCTTAGTTTGCTCAGTCTGTGAGTGTTCTGTGACTGTTCTCAATCTTCTGTTGTCTTTGATGACCTTAGTCCTTTCGGAAAGGATTTACTTGTTTATCTTGTAGACTGCCCTTAATTTGGGCTAGCCTATTGTTTTCTCATTATTAGATTGAGTTTATGCAATTTTTGCAAAAATACCATGAAACTGATGTGCCCTTGGTATATTACTTCAGGGGTACATGATGTCAGTCACTTTGTCTTATTACTGGTGGTATTTAATCTTGATCACTTAGTTAAGGTGGTATCTGCCAAGTTTCTGCACTATAAAGTTACTATTTTTTTTCCTTTTGTAATTAACACTAATCTTTGGATAGATACTTAGAAATTATGTAGATACCTGGTTTCTCCTCAAACTTTTGCTCAGTAGTCTTAGCATTTTGAAATGTTTTAATGTTAGGAACTTGATTACAGTAATGCTGTGTTACTGTTGTCCTTTGTGCACATTGGTTCATTTGAAGCATTCTTCTTCTAGCTGTTGATTAAGAAATTTGAAATCTTAAAAATCATGAACTTATTTTTTTTCCAGCTGTGCACAAAGTATAGCTTTCTAATTTTAGTACATTCTTTGAAAAGCTATAGTCACTTTTATATATCACTGACAGGAATGGAACTTTGTTGGAAATGACTTGTCAAGTCAGAAATCTTAAAAGTTCTCATGCTTTTGGACTTACTTGTAGGAGTACAATTTATATATATTTATATATATGTTATATATATGTTATATATATATAACACATATATAACTTACATAACTGAGTATAACTTACTCAGTTATAGATTGAATTTTAGAAATTCAAATGCTGGAATTTAAGAATTACTTGAAATTGAAAGTTGGAAATTTTTAATTAATAAATTTTAAACAAATATATTTAAATTTTAAAGTAATTTATAAGTTATTTTAACTCATTTAAATATGCAACCATAAATGTGTATGTTACATAAAATATCAGGATACAGAACTTTATATAGTATTACCAATTTCATTAAAAGTATATATTTAGGGCGCCTGGGTGGCTCAGTGGGTTAAAGCCGCTGCCTTCCGCTCAGGTCATGATCCCAGGGTCCTGGGATCGAGGCCCACATCGGGCTCTCTGCTCAGCAGGGAGCCTGCTTCCTCCTCTCTCCTCTCTCTCTGCCTGCCTCTCCGCCTACTTGTAATCTCTCTCTCTGTGTCAAATGAATAAATAAACTCTTTAAAAAAAAAAGTATATATTTAAATATTAGCATAGTGAAAAGATTAGAAGTAACACTGCACTTACTGTTGTTCTTCTGGGTGGTAGAATTAAAGGTAAGTTTTGTACTCTACTTTTTTGAAAGTTTCACATTTTCTACAATGAGATTTATGTTTATGAGGATGAAAGTATATAAATGTAAGCTTAAGGAATAATAAAAACTGGTAATATTTTTCCCTATTCCTTAGCTGCTATGTAAAAAAGCTATATATTTAGGTGTGTATTATTTAACTAATGATCTTAATTTCCGTAGTGTCTCTTAGTACTGCATATGTTTCTTTATAAAAATTTGTATGGAATAATCAAAAATTCTTTTACAGCTTGTATACATTTGATATGCGTGCACTGGACACTCCTGTAATGGTACATATGGATCATGTGTCTGCGGTGCTTGATGTGGACTATTCTCCCACTGGGAAAGAGTTTGTGTCGGCTAGTTTTGATAAATCTATTCGTATCTTTCCTGTGGACAAAAGTAGAAGCCGGTATGTGACTACCACTAAACTATTTGTTCTTATTTGATGTTTTCTTGTTTTGATCATCATGTACCTTTTTGAAAGGTTGTTTGATTATGTGTATATGGGGGAGTTGCATGCAGGTATTGCGACTTAGGATATCAAGTTCCACCGTGTCATCTATGGGCAAAACATGAGCCTACTGGGCAGTCTCTTTCACTAAATAGGATACTACCTTTATATAATTTCTTGCTAAGAAATCTTAGTGTTTGCCTTAAGGTGAAAGCCTTTATTTCAGAGTTGTTTTTAAGTATTTTATAGTATGCTTTTTTTTAAGACAATTTTTTTTTTAAGATTATTTATTTATTTATTTATTTGACACAGAGAGAGAGAGAGATCAGATCACAAGTAGGCAGAGAGGCAGGCAGAGAGAGAGGAGGAAGCAGGCTCCCTGCTGAGCAGAGAGCCCGATGTGGGCCTCGATCCCAGGACCCTGGGATCATGACCTGAGCGGAAGGCAGCGGCTTTAACCCACTGAGCCACCCAGTCGCCCAAGACAATTTTTTAAGAGCACTTTTAGGTTCCAATGAAATTGAGAAGAAGGTACAGAGATTTTTTTTTTTTTTTTAAGATTTTATTTCTTAATTTGAGAGAGAGCAAGAGAGCACAAGCATGGGAAGCGGCAGAGGGCAGAGGGAGAAGCAGGCTCCCTGCTGAGCACGGAGCCTGATGTGGAGCCTGATCTTACACCGGGATCATGACCTGAACCAAAGGCAGATGCTTAACCAACTGAGCCACCCAGGTGCCCCTAGAGATTTATTACATGTTCTCTGCCCCAATGCATGGAGAGCCACCACTCACTGCTCCACCCATTATCAATATCATTGATCAGAATATTACGTTTGTCAGTAAGAATAAAAGTGCATTGACACATCTTAATCACCTTAAATCCATAATTACCTTTGGGGTTCACTGTGGTCTGCATTCTACGGGTTTGAACAAATGTATAATGATATATTTTCATCATGATAATATTTTCATTGCTCTAAAATATAATAAACTTTTAAAAAATTTTTATTTGTTGGGACGCCTGGGTAGCTCAATTGTTAAGCGTCTGCCCTCGGCTCAGGTCATGATCCCAGGATCCTGGGATCGAGCCTTGAATCCGGCTCCCTACTCTGTGGGAAGCCTGCTTCTCCCTCTCTCACTCCCCCTGCTTGTGTGTCCCTCTCTCGCTGTGTTTCTCTCTGTCAAATAAAGAAATAAAATCTTAAAAAAAAAAATTCATTTGTTAATGTACAGAAGTTTCCCCGCATATAGCTTAAGAGCAATTAATAATAATACTTTACCTTTCTTTTTTTTCTTATTCAAATTCAGCTCTTACACACTCATAGCAAAAATAAAGAGGGAAAAAAACAGTTAAAATTGTCAGGATCATTCTTCCTCCATTCCACTTAGTAGGTATATGCCCTGGAATGACCAAGAGGTGGGAGATCTGATACTCAGCTGTCCTGTCTTCCATTTGTCTCTCGTTCTATAAGCTTATTGAGTATAAGTCTAGTGTTAAGATATATGTTATTTTGTAGAGCTTGGTCCTTTACTACATATTACGTGTTACTGATTGTAGTATATATTTATACATGTCTGCTGTATTTTATAGTGCTATATTGAGTTAGTTCATAGAGAACTGTGGCATTTTAAGGTTTTAAGGATAGTTTTGACTGCACTTGGTATTTTGCTTTATGGGCTGACTATAAAACCTAACTCCTATGTAAGATAATCGCTGCTTGTATAGTATGCTATGGTTTATAGAACACTTCCATGCACTATCTTGTTTCTTAGTAATGCTTTATATTGTTCCTAGAAGCATATTCAGAGCAAAACCAAGTAAGCTGGAGGAAATTTCCCTGTAAAAATTAATGATAATTAGGGCACCGAGCTGGCTTAGTCAGTAGAGCATGCGATCCTTGATTCTCAGGGTCATGAGTTCAAGCCCAACATTGGGTGTAGAGATTACTTAAAATAAATTTTTTTAAATGATAAAGTATTACAGTGATGTTCACACTTGAAGATACGACTACTACCTCCACTGTAATACAGTATTAGTATTGACGTTAAAATTTAAAAGGAATAGTCTCTTCTCTCTGAAGTACCATATAAATATATATACACAATACATGCATGCATATACATAAATACATATACTTGATTGAGTGTCCTACTCTTCTTGCTTGGTGGAATTAAAGCTCAGTGGGGAGAAGATGGACTTGGTGAAAGATAACAATGATTAGAGGTAGGAAAGGAAAGGAGAGGAGTGAGTGTAATCTGGGAGAGGAAAGAACAGAAAACATGTATAATGAGGGTGGGAGTTGATGGTCTGTGTTAGAGAACCACAGTGTGGAGCTGGTAAAGCAGTATACCCAGCTTCATAAAGACTGATGGTAGTAGAGAGTTGTTCTGGGACCCTTCCTTCCCTTAAGGAAAAAAAAAAATCTAGAGAATATTCATTTGGTGTTATAACCACAGCAGGCTGGAGAAATCTCACCATTTTAGTGCAGTGATGAGAATTTTGGTCAGTACTTTTACTGATAACTAGCCCAGCTTCTATAGTGCTGAACATTTTTGAGTCTTTTGAAAGAATGATGTTCGGGCGCCTGGGTGGCTCAGTGGGTTAAAGCCTCTGCCTTCGGCTCAGGTCATGATCTCAGGGTCCTGGGATCGAGGCCCGCATCAGGCTCCCTGCTCAGTGGGGAGCCTGCTTCCTCCTCTCTCTCTCTGCCTGCCTCTCTGCCTACTTGTGATCTGATCTCTCTCTCTGTGTGTCAAATAAATAAATAAAATCTTTAAAAAAAAAAAAGAAAGAATGATGTTCATTTTCAAAATTCATATTGTGTCCTGTTTCTAACTTAGCGTCGTTCTGTTCTAGCAGGGTCAGAATTAAGGTGCATCTAAGTCAGGGGCCTTGGGTGCAGAATTTCAAGGAGTTCCTCGTTGTTGTCAAGGTTGTGCAGGTGCCAACCCTGCATCTACACCTCAGTTTCTTCACCCTTGTCCCAGCCCTGTTTCAGAAACAAAAGATGTTTCAGTGACTCCCTCAGAGTCAGGCAACTCATCCATACCTTTTTTGCTCCCAGCCAACCTGCTTTTGTTTAACTCTGGCATTTTTACTTTATGGTAGTTGCATTTTTGTATCCTGTAATTTGAGGGGGCCATACTGATTCCTAACCCTTCTTGTATCATTGATTATTAGCATACATTGTCATCATTGTTGTGTATCTGATTAAAAAGGTGCTTGAATCAAAAGTATACTGACTGGAGTATTCTGATGACTTCGATCTTCATTCCATCTTCTCCATGTCGAACTCCTGGTGTTAGTTCTCATATGGCTGTCCTCCAAACTGTCCATTCTCCAAAATGTCATGGTTTGTTGGGATTATTCAGTCAGGCCCATGGCAGGGCTGGTAGTTTGCATTCTTCTCACATACCTGGAAGATATTAAGAAGCAGGGGAATGTGGCCCTCCGTTATTTTCTTTGTGTCAAGCCCTCTCTTATTTTCTTTGCATCACAACCACCATGGCAGGACAATACTTTTCTAATATGATGCATAAGCAGACAGAAAGAATGGGAAAAGAACAGAGTAAGAAAATTGAGAATGTTCGGACACCTGTGATCTCAAGGTCTCTGCAGCTGTGTTCAAACTAAATTATTCCAGAGCTATTGTGGGCATCCAAATGCAGGTCTATCTAAAAAAGCTCAGGTTATTCCAAAGTTGTTTCAAGTAAGGAGTTCTTAAGCCCCATTTTCAGGGAGTTGTCTTCTTATGTTATTTAGAGATACTGTAATCACAGTGGTGGTATATGGTACTTGTTTTTGGGTTTAGATAACGACTGGTATTTCCTCTGATCTTTGCCTTCATCTGCTTAACAGGTAGTTCTGGTTTGTTCTGTGGTCTGCTCTAGTTTATTACAAAAATCAAATAGCACAGCCAGTGCTTTGAATAAGCTTTATTTTTAAACTGTTTTTCTTTGAAAGACCTTAAAATGGGAAAATGTATTTTTAAAGTAATTTTTAAAAGGTTATTAGAAAACAGTAAGAAGTTTCCTCAAAAAATTAAAAATAGAGCTACCCTATGACCCAGCAATTGCACAACTAGATATTTACCCCAAAGATACAGATGTAGTGAAAAGAAGGGGCACATGCACCCCAATGTTCAGCAGCAGTGTCCACAGTAGCCAAACTGTGGAAGGAGCCGAGATGCCCTTCAACAGATGAGTGGATACAGAAGGTGTGGTACATATATACAATGGAATATTACTCAGCCGTCAGAAAGGATGAATACCCACCATTTGCACAGACATGAATGGAACTGGAGGGGATTGTGCTAAGTGAAATAAGTCAAGCAGAGAAAGACAATTATCACGTGGTTTCACTCATATGTGGGACATAAGAAGTAGCACAGAGGACCATAGGGGAAGGGAGGGAAAACTGAAAGGGGGGAAATCAGAGAGGGAGACAAACCATGGGAGACTGTGGACTCCAGGAAACAAACTGAGGGTTTCAGAGGGTAGAGGTGTGGAGGGATGGAGTAGCCAGGTGATGGGTATTAAGGAGGGCACGTATTGTGATGAGCACTGGGTGTTATACACAACTAATGAATTGTTGAACACTACATCAAAAACTAATGTGTACTGTATGGTAGCTAACTGAACATAAAAAAAATAATAAAGTTACTAATTTGAGAGCTTAAAAAATGAAATTAGATTTTTATTGGGCTTTTATTCCATATTTACCAAGCAAACAAGTAAATACTTGCATTCACATGGAATAATTTGTAAAGAATTTTAAGTTTTTAAAATGTATCTCCTGGGCGCCTGGGTGGCTCAGTGGGTTAAAGCCTCTGCCTTCAGCTCAGGTCATGATCTCAGGGTCCTGGGATCGAGGCCGGCTTCAGGCTCCCTGCTCAGTGGGGAGCCTGCTTCCTCCTCTCTCTCTGCCTGCCTCTCTGCCTACTTGTGATCTGATTGCTCTCTCTCTGTGTCAAATAAATAAAATCTTTAAAAAAAATAAATAAAATGTATCTTCTAATAGTATAACTTTTAGTGAGCTTTTTCAAATCTTTAACATACATAAACATATAATGTACATAAACATATCTAGACGTTAAGAACTCTGTATAGTTTACCATTAAGGAGGATCTATTTTGGGTAAGGAACTAACCATTGGATTTGACTGGTTTCATTTATCAAAAGATTATTTTTAATGGTTAAAGCCTGATTGAATTTCCCTATCATTTACTTTTTTAAAAAGATTTTATTTATTTGAGAGAGAGAGTGTGATCAAGCACAAGCAGGGGGAGCTGCAGAGGGAGAGGGAGAAGCAGGCTCCCCACTGAGCAGGGAGCCTCCATGAGACTCTGTCCCAGGACCCCGAGATTATGACCTGAGCCAAAGGCAGACCCTTAACCAACAGAGCCATCCAGGCACCCCAAATTTCCTATCATTGAAAGTCATTATGGGATGCCTGGGTGGCTAAGTTGGTTAAGGGTCTGCCTTCAGCCTAGGTCATGATCCCAGGGTCCGAGGAACAAGTCCTACATCAGGCTCCTTGCTCATTGAGGAGCCTGCTTCTCCTTCTGGCTACTGTCCCCCCTGTTTGTGCTCACTCTCTCTCTCTCTGACAAATAAATAAATAAATCTTTTTAAACACATACATACATAATACTGCTTAAGAAAAGAAGGGCCACTTAAATAGGTAAAGATTGTGCTCACTTCGGCAGCACATATATTAAATAGGTAAAGATTATGAGAAATGAATCTTGTAAAAGGAGAGCATTGAGAGGGGAGGAAAATGCGGTCTATCTCATCTAGTTTTTATTTTAATACGATGTTCTTTCTAACCATGTTTCCCCTTTTAGAAATAAATTTCTTTGGGTTTTTCTACATGTTCATTCAAGCTCAAAATATACCCGTTAGAAACAGTGTAAAAGACTAGTTTTGTGAGTGTATCTTAGATATTTTTTTATAAATCCGAATTCTTTTTGATCCGGTCATTGTATGTGGTTTTTCTTTTACTGTGCAAAGTGGCCAAGCTCGTTTCCTTTCTCTCGAGTCTGCATTTTGAATCGTCTAACCCAGATATGGAAAATTCATTTCTCCAAAAGTCTCTCTTTATTTTTCCTGACCTTGTCTTTTACTTTTTTTAATGCTCTTCTTAACACTTACTTTCCCAATATAGTATCTTCTGTGAATTCACTTAGCATGTTTCACAGCCTTTCCAAATAGGTATGATATTTTACATCTCCATTTATTAAACGATTCTTAACTCATCAGACACTTCTGTAGCCCTCCCTTTCTGTTCACACATGTAAATCATCAACTCTCACTTTAATTAAATAAGCTTTTTAAGCAATTCGACTAAAACAAAAATCAGACATTAGGATCAACATATCAGGATGTGCTCTTTGAATGCTATATTTATTTTATTTTCCAATAAAATGAAAAAAAATATACATGGTTATTGACCTGAATTGATTTGAAGGGAGGAGACAGTTTCTTATTGTTAAAAAATTACTCTAGCTTCAACATATTTTATTTGTGTTACATGCCTTTAGTAATTTTGTGAACTTTCCTGGGCATCTGGTTTTGCTTAGTTTGTTTATATTTATTTTTCTTATTGGATTCTAATTTCTCTGAGGGCAGGAGTTTTTTTTTTAACTCCCCAGGTCTTAGCATAGAACCTTGTTAGTTTGGTTCAATAAAGTATGTTAAAATTAATTTGAATTTCCCTTTTGTACTCTGTTCAGACTCAGAAATGCTATCCTGGTACTTGATGGGCAATGGTTAAAGAAAATCTGTATCAAAATCCTAATTTTAGGGGCACCTGGGTGACTCAGTTGGTTAAGCAGCTGCCTTCGGCTCAGGTTATGATCCCTGCGTTGGGCTCCCTGCTCAGCAGAGAGCCTGCTTCTCCCTCTCCCTCTGCCTGCCACTCTTGCCTGCTTGTGCTCTCTCTCTGTTTGTCAAATAAATAAATAAAATCTTTTAAAAGTAATAATAAAATAAGCAAATTTTAAAAATCCTAATTTTAACTTAATTCCTTTTTTGTAGGGAAGTCTATCACACGAAGAGAATGCAACACGTTATCTGTGTAAAATGGACTTCTGACAGCAAATACATTATGTGTGGATCTGATGAAATGAACATTCGTCTATGGAAAGCTAATGCTTCTGAAAAATTGGGTGTGGTAAGAGAACCCGTTTTCTTTCATTGTCATAAAACTAGTTTCTAATTTAGTGGGTAATATATTGTAAAGAATTTATTTGAAATACTTTAAGTATTTTGATCAAAGTGGCATAGTTGTGATAAAAAGAAATAAGTTAGCAACAAAATAGACACGGCTGTATTGAGATTTACTTTTTTCATGTCACAGGCACCTTCAGAGGCCTTTGTTAATTAATTAAAATATGTAATAATATTTTGAGCCTTCTTGATTCTTTGTGTTTTTCCTGAGATAAGGAGAGAAGGTTTAGAGACTAGAAGGTTAGAACTGAGAATGCCTGCTTCCTGTGTTAAAGGAATAGTAACCAGACACATAAAGGCTGCAAGTGCCTGGGAGGTCTTTTAATTTGAAAAACAGTGAAACACTACAAAAAAATATAGAAAGCTTCAGAGTATAAAGAAGATTCAGTGAAGGTATAACACATACTATCATTGGCTGGCTACCTCTGATTTAGGGGTTATGTTTGGTTTTTCTTTTGATTTTGATGTTTTTCTAAATGTCTCGTGTTTCCTAGCAGAAACATGAGACGTTTCATGTCAAACATGAGTGTTTTTTCAGTAACAAATACTGAGTTCAAAAAGAAAAGTTTAAGTGTGAGTTATTTTCTGCTTAGCCCTAGTAAGGAAAATGAAGATGTGATAAACAGTAATTAACGACAATTTTATTTTAGGCTTGATGATTGATAAGTATTACACTATGCCAAAGTTTCAATTCATCATTATATGTTACTCTAAATCATATCATTCTTAACATTTCTTAAACAAGAACTTGTCATTACAGAATTGAATGCTTTTTGTTTTCTGTTTCAGTAGTTATTTTTACGGAAAAATGTTGAGGGGTTAATTTAGGTGCTTTTTCTGTGTTATTTATGCCCAGAGAAGGTCTTCAGTGGTCCACCTAGCCCTACTCCCTCAGCACTGATATTTTAACTTGGTGGCATCTATCTACCTTGGAGGCATACAGCCTAAAAGGAAATTCAGTCTTTGCAGAGATATGACTCATTTTATAACCTTGTAAAGGGTAGAATTACATTGGCAATTTTGGTTGCATGTCCTAGGAGTTTAGTTTTTGGGAGAAACGGTGCTTCCTAGCTTTGTTATATGAAGAAAAAGAACAAACCATTCATTGAAATATCAAAATGCATTTTTCCAGCTTACATCGCGAGAAAAAGCAGCCAAAGATTATAACCAGAAGTTGAAGGAGAAATTTCAACATTATCCTCAAATAAAACGCATTGCTCGTCACCGGCATCTACCAAAATCTATCTACAGCCAGATCCAGGAACAGCGCATCATGAAGGAAGCTCGCCGACGAAAGTATGATTTGGGGCATTTGATTCTCTCTCAGTACCCTTCTCTAACTTCCCCTCTTAGCTCACCAGAAGTAAACAAAAACCTGCCTTTCGAAGGAATAATTTATGTGCCATTATACCGTAGAGAGGTTTTTGAGTACTCACTGAAGGGGAAACAGTGATTATCTGAGAATTTCCATTACCTGTTTTTTGAGATTATGTTAAAAGGGTAACCGGTAAAAATAAGAAAACATTTCTGCTCATACTAAAAAATTATTTTAAGTAATGTTTTAAAAAATTCCTAATGAAGCTGGAATTAAGAGGTACTGTTTATTTTCCAAGTTAGGAATGCGAAGAACTCATCCATTTCTTGAAACATGCTAGAAAAAAATTTTTATTCATCATAGAATTTTGGATCTAAAACAGAGCTCTCACTACCATTTTCCCAGTAGAATGTTCTTCTCTTTGGAATAGGACACTGTTATGTGATGAGAGAAAAAACAAATAAATTAACCAAAGTTGATTTCTGGCTACTTTTTACCCAATCTCCTTGTGAAAATGTTTTTTTTTTTTTTTCTCAGTAAAGAGTTCTCTAGTTAAAGAAAAGACTGGTTTTTCTTTTTTTTTTTTTTTTTTTNGAGAGAGAGATTACAAGTAGACAGAGAGGCAGGCAGAGAGAGAGGAGAGAGGAGGAAGCAGGCTCCCTGCTGAGCAGAGAGCCCGATGTGGGCCTCGATCCCAGGACCCTGAGATCATGACCTGAGCCGAAGGCAGCGGCTTTAACCCACTGAGCCACCCAGGCGCCCAAGACTGGTTTTTCTAAGAAAGCTTTCTTTGGTTAGGGTGATTTCTCATAAACTTGCTTATGTTTCTGTATTTTGTTTATTTCTAGGGAGGTGAATCGTCTCAAACATAGCAAGCCTGGATCTGTGTCAATTGTGTCAGAGAAGAAGAAACACATAGTGGCAGTTGTGAAATAATACTTGGTATTCCTACCAAACCTGATGTATAATTATTTGTTACATTTTGATGTGTGGACTCTGCAAATAAAGTACTAGCTCTAGAATAATAACAAATAGTTCAGTTACATGTGTAGAACACTACCCTGAAAAACTGTCCTGAAAGGTGGCCTGGTTGATAAGACTGTCCAACATTTTGTCCTTGATCTGCTTGCTTATTTCATTGAAGAATACAGTATTTGCAAACTAACATGTTTATTATCGTTAAAAATTGCAGATACACTTTTGCTTTGATCTATTATTGTAGATATACCATACATTTGAATTTACATTTACGACCACACATCTCTTTTGTTACCTTTAATATTACTTTGGGTAATTACTGCAGTGATTCTTCCTGTGATTACATATAACATGTGGAAGAATTGTGTCAGAACTTTTTTCAGTTCATTTAATTTTCTGTGCTTTATTTGTATTTGGCTCTTTGAGACTTTTAAAGATAATCAGCTTGCATTTATATAACTTATATAAATAATAACTTTTGGTCAAGTTAAGATAATAAAACATCCTTTTCTCAGCATTGTAACTTTGATCCATTTCTGCCAATTTCTCTTCAATCTCAGTAAATCGTAAATACTTCTGTGTGACATATGTCGGGTTTTTTTTTAATTGTAGTTTAGTAAACTTTATTATGAGTATATATGATCCAAATTTTAGGAAATTTTAAGTAAAGAAGAGATTTTTAGGGGTACCTGGGTGGCTCAGTTGGTTAAGACTTTTTTTTTTTTTAAGATTTTATTTATTTATTTGACAGAGACACAGTGAGAGAGAAAACAAACACAAGCAGGGGGAGTGGGAGAGGGAGAAGCAGGCTTCCTGCCAAGCAGGGAGCCCGATGTGGGACTCCATTCCAGTACCCTGGGATCATGACCCAAGCAGATGTCTAATGACTGAGCCACCCAGGTGCCCCAAGCATCCAAATCTTGATTGCAGCTCAGGTCTTGATCTCAAGGTCATGGGTTCAAGCCCTGCATTGGGCTCTATGCTGGTTGTGGAGCCTACTTAAAAAAACAAAAAACTGAAAGAAGAGATTTTCAAAAACGCAAAGATATATATGTTAAGAATGCATATATTTGTAAAAATGTAAAGACATGCACAGGGATGAAAAAGATCAAAATATGGAGAGTGGGAGGAAGATAGGATGGGATACACAGGAGACTTCCACTCTTACTAATGTTCATTTCTTTTTTCATTTTTATTTTTTTAAAGATTTATTTTTATGTATTTATTTATTTGACGGGGGTGGGGGTGGGGGAAGTACAAGCAGGCAGGACGGCAGGCAGAGAGAGAGGAGGAAGCAGGCTCCCCACCGAGCAGGGAGCCCGATGATGCCGGGCTCGAATTCAGGACCCTGAGATCATGACCTGAGCCGAAGGCAGAGGCTTTAACCTACTGAGCCACCCAGGCGCCCCCTTCACCATATTTTTCTTAAGGCTGAGAAGAGATCAGCCATCTACCTTTTAATTCATGTGATCTATTATAGGCCTTACTTTATTTGAAGAGGAACCAAGCTGTCTTTTGCACCTATACTGCTATTAGTTCGGGTGTGGTTTCAAAGACGTGTGCAAAAACTGATCCAAAAACATGAGCTTTGGTGTAATTTGAGTCCAACAAGAAGCAGATCCCTAAATGGGATTAGATGTGCAAGAGATTTGTTGGCAGGAACTCTGTAAAAGATTAAGAGGCGGGAGCAGCAGTATACAGGGAGAGTCTTCTGTCTGGACCGTAGGCTTGACACCTGTGACAGGAGAGCAGGAAGAAAGGAGCACTAGGAGGAGCCTCAGGCTGCAGTGTCGTTCTAAGAAAGGTTGGGCCAGGCTGATGGGGTGTCCTGGAACCAAAGTTGCTTATCAAAGGAGTCCCATATTCAAGGGTGGGCCAGCACTAGTTACCCTCACTGTGCTTAGTCAGTGGAAGGGAGCAGCCGTGGGGAAGAATGACCTTACAGTGAATGTGGTAGTGGCAGGTAGGACCCCTCAGCTAGGACTCTGTCAGCTGTGCTTCCTGCAGTCAGTTCTTGAAGGAATTCTGAGCAGAGCATTTCTATAGCTGTACCCCTTGTGCCACACAGATCCACTTCCTAAAGGTTTGGGGAACAACTCCTCCATGATTTCCACGCACCTTTTTTAGAAGAGGGAGTTTGGTTGGATGGTCAGTAATCCCTGTGTCTGAAGGGCCACAACTAGTACTCATCTTCTCTGTCTTCTGTCATCCATTTAAAATTTTCCTCATCCACAGCTATCGCCTTAGCAAGTTTTGGTGGTTTATCTAATAGTATGACCCAAACCTTCATTCCTAAGGGGTTTTGGTCGTCATAACCTTCCCACATAGGGGTTGCTATACATACTCAACAGTTGCAGTGGAGCAAGGGAATATCAGCAGACATGAAAGGGATAGCCTGTGTTCTGCACGTATTCCTCCCATCTCCCCCTAACTGCCTCTGGTCAAAGTCAGCACTCCTGCCAGGAGGCTGACCACTCTTCTAGCCTGTTGGTTCCTGGACATAAGTTCAGAGAACCTTGGTGATAGCCGTAACTTAAGAGTTCAGTAGAACTTTTGCAGTGTTCCCTAGCAAGAGAATGTACCCCTTTGGCAACCAATTCTCCCAACCCTGCAGAGCCCAGAGTTTTAGGAATGGGAAGTAGTGGGTCACTAGGAATGGTGGAGCATTCCTTTGCTCTTCTTGGTTCTTGGACACAAAGCTTTGTGATTTGATGGATTTAATCATTCAAAAGGATGGCACCCCATCCTTTTACCATATTGTATCTGAGCTGGTGCTTACATCATGTCATTAGCAGGCCATTCCAGTAATCTATGAGACTATTTCTGCACTGTGTGTGTGCTGTCACCAGCGGGGTCCTTTAGTTGGGCATAGTCTCTTACCTCCTTTGCTTTGAAGTAGGTTCCCTAGATGAATACTGTGTTGAGTGGGATGCTTGCCTATAAATTAGGCATTCTGTTAATGCCCAGATAGTGGTGCTGGTTGAGATTTTGTGACTGAGATCTAGGGATATAGGTATGTCTGTGAAAATGATTTGCTGGCCCTTCTAGGATCAAAGGGATCAGTACAGTCATGTTGACACCAAATCGTCTTTTGTTCTCCTCAAGGAATTAAGTGCTGTTATCAACACAACGTGGGTCTCTGTCGCTAACAGTTTGGACAGTTAGAGATACAATAGTTAGATCCGCTTTGGTAAGTGGGAGTGCATTTGTTGAGCTCATTCATAGCCTCTATCTCTGCCACAAGCCATTCATTCCATCCACGTGCCCCTTGTGCCTTTTCCAGGTTGGCTAATAATACTAATAACTAGTAGAGTTATTCTGTCTACTTGGTGCTTCAGTGCCTCTTCCATGGTTGATTTTTTGGTGGACATTAGCATGTTGTACAAAATATTTACTCCCTCATGTCCATTCATACACCTCTACTCCAGACCTCCTTGTCAGATCTTCTAGCCCTTCCTTCCACACCTGACCAGCCATCGACTGCTGCCCAGGAATCTCATCTAAGGCTGCTTCTACATGAAATGATAACCAGGTACATTGCTCATAGATCTACCCATTGGGATGATTTTCCCTCACCACTGTATTTCAAGGCCATCCCTTTATGTCTTAAGGCAGCCATGATCCATTTGTGCCTTGTGCCCACATATTGAGCCAGGCCAACCCTTCAGTAAACAAAGCTTGGGCATTATCACCTCCTTCAGCTGGTTTACCCCCCAAGGCTGTTGGTGCAAAGAGGAAGAATGACACTGATGCAACTGTGGTGGGTGATTTGGAAGTCTCGGCTGTCGGCTCATATAGCTTGCTTGTGCCCTCTGGTCCTGCTTGGACTCCATCTCAGATGTACCATTCTTGTCTTCTGATGGACTGCTGCTAAGTTCATACAGCTTTATATCTTGGTGATTCTAAGTTCAGCTCAAAATGGGCAGTTGTGGACACATAGTTATTTGGTGCTCATCATCAAGCATTCTGTCTACCAGAGCTCAGTCACATTCCAGAAGCCGCTTCTCAAAAGCTTGAATTTTGCACTACAGATAGCATGGCCTTGCTCCAGAATCCCAGGGTCTTGTGATTCTCCCACTGGGGCTTACCATAAACTCCACACTGCATCTTTTTCCACCAGTGACTCTTCCTATACTATAAGGTCTACTGGGTCTTGTGGCCCATGCATCAGGGTTGCTTATACCATAGCCTAGACCTGATCCAGTACTATCTCCTGATCTGGGCTCCGCTCAAGGCTTGCAGCAGATGAGCCAAATCAGTAGGTATTCTTAGGTGTGAAATGTGTTGCCTACCAAACTCAAATGGGTCTATCAGGCACAATGCTTCCTTCCAATGCAGCAGTTACACTTGGGAAGAGATCTTGTGGTATGCCACCTGGTCGCTGGACCCCTAAAAAGTCACTAATATGGCGAATTGCTGAACCTCAATAGGATTAATTTCTCACCCTTTTGACCACATGTATCTTACCAGGGCTTCTCGCATGTCAGCCATTTCTTGCTTGTCCTGTCCAGTCAGCAGGAAGTCATCAATGTAATGTGTAAATACTCTGTGGGATGTCCAGTCAGCCTCAATCTGTGGACTGTGAGAGGGTACAGGAGAGTTCATAGCCCGAGGGCAGAATTAAGCGAATAGTGTTCATTCCATGTGAGCATGAACTTTTTCTGATCCTCTCTTCTAGCCGGAATAGAAAACAAATTTGCCAAATCAGTAGCTGCATACCGCGTACCCGAGGCCTCCCAGCATATCTGCTCTAGCAACAGTACTGTGTCCAGCATAGCAACGGGGGATCAGCGCTACTACTACGTTTGACTGCTTGCAGTGACGTATGTTATAGTCCTTCTCCACAATCCATCTGGTTTGTGCAGAGGTCAGACTGGCAAATTCAGTGGAGATACAAAGACTTACCTGCTCCTTTCCTGCCCACCCACCCCCAATGTGTCTCAGGTCCTTAATGGTGGCACTAATCTCCCCTGTCCTACCCAATGCAATATGATTTTGATTTACTGTCTTGTTTGGGGGGGAGGAGGTGGGATTTAAGAGGCTTTTCACTTGTTTTTCCTGTCATAGCTCTTATTTCATGGGTCAAGGACCCAATGTGATAGTTATTCCAACTGTATCATTTCCAGTTATACATTGGTAACTGAGGAAATGACAACTGGGTAGGTCCATGTACTCAGTAGACCTACTATAAGTTAGACTTTAGCTCTCCATTGATAAGATCCCCGTAAGTTGTCATTCTAACAGGGTCATAATGACTCCTCAGGTCTTGGGAATAAAATGTCAACTCAGACCTTGGTCCTAATAATCCTCTTTCCCCAGTGCACAGTTAGGATAAGTAAATGTCCATAGGTCCTTTTGAGAAACCAATATATCATATACTTGTGGTTTTGCAAGGTCCCTCCCCTTAAGGTCCCAACTACCTCTTCAGTCAGCAGTTCCAACTCAAGTCTGGTAACTGAGCAAGAGATTGTGCCTTTTTACTGTGATTACACTCGGCCTCCTCCATTCTTGCCTTTTCCTGGCTAGATGTCAGAGTACCATTATTGCATATCCATCTAATTGCCTCAAGGACATGCTTTAATGATTTCCCAAATTCCCTGCAGATTCAGGCTATTTGGCTGCCCCTCCAACCTTGCTGGTCATGACCACTTCCTGGCTTCTCATGGTTAAGCACCACCACTCAATCTGTCTTACTGGTATGTGGAGCAAGGGCTCTTGGACTACTTTTCCTACCATCAATTCTGGGCTGTAGAGAACTGGCACTGAACTTTTTGGTGATGTTAGTGCTCCTCTCACGAGCACATTCCTATTGACCTTGGTGAATGATGTGTCCCCTGGGCTTTCCCATGCATGTAATGGGGTGCTCTCTGCCTCACATGATATACTCACTCATCATGCCAACTTCCCTCAGCTCTGTTTCTTCCTCCGCAGACTGCCAGGGCAGCAAGGTGTTTCCACTTTGCTCAACATTGGCCATCACTTTCTCGAGGCTTCTTGGAGTCATCCTAACAGTGAGTGTCCCCCTTTCCCTGGGGTCCTTGCCAGGGTGTCAAATCCCATGACAAAAGACATGGTTTTTCCTTTTTCAGTGTTATACCCCTCCCCCCTTGAAATTCAATCCCAGAAGTACTCCCTTGGCTTCTGCCGGATACTCCAATTCTTGGAGTTCTTTGGTGTATGATCTATTTCTTTTCCTGTCAGGCTCAGCATATCCCTAAACAGGAAATGCTGGAATTTAACTCTAGTTATTGGCCCAGCAGTCCAGAGTGTAGATGAGAGTGCTCCATACATGTTGCCTTGCTGGGAAGAAGCCTGTGTGGTATCTTTCCATACAAGAGAAATGCTGGCTCTTACGAGGAAGGGGTGGACCACCTCTCCAAGCTCTAGCGATTCAGGGAGGTTTGCAGTGCCCACATCATCAATATCCTTCGAGTTCTTCCACCTCCTATTTCAGAGTTTTCGGTTTTCCCTACCAGAGTCCTGTCCTCAGCAAAACAGCCTGCACTGGCTGAGCATTTAAATGTCTGCGGAGAGGGTGCCTGGGTGGCTCAGTGGGTTAAAGCCTCTGCCTTTGGCTCAGGTCATGATCTCAGGGTCCTGGAATCGAGCCCCGCATCAGGCTTTTTGCTCAGCAGGGAGCCTGCTTCCTCCTCTCTCTCTGCCTGCCTCTCTGCCTACTTGTGATCTCTCTCTCTCTGTCAAATAAATAAATAAATTTTTAAAAAATAAAATAAAAAATAAACGTCTGCGGAGGTGTGCAACTCTCACGATCAGATCCTATGTCTGCTCCTCAGCTTTGTCTGCACCTTCACTGTAGGAGGGAAGGGCCACTTTGTGAACTAGCCGAGTCCAGTCCCTGATTGTCACAGTTACCCTTTAATTGATGGCCCTCAGTTTCTCATTATTCTTCTTCCAGGCACCAGTACAACTGAGTAACCAGCAGCTCTACTGTCCTTGGAGACGTGCCCTCGTCTCTTTCACATGCTTGAATCATCACACCTGCAAGGGTAGTTCCTCCCATCAGGACATTTTCCTAGGTCATCACACTGAAATCTTTAGCAGTTGAGCCACTCAGACTGGAGCCGTTTTTCTCAGCCAGGGAGTGAGTGAGCCTATCTCCAGACCCCATCTTACCTCTTATTTTCTTGCTCTACCCCTGTTTCTAAAAGAAACAGGCCAAAACAGGGTTAGGCAAGCAAGAGATTTATCGGAGGGAAGTGCCTGTGAAGGTGAAAGGGCAGAGAGCCAAAAAATAAAAATAAAAAAATGAAAAGGCAGGGAGCAGAAGTACACAGGGAGAGCCTTCTGTCTGGATGGGAGGCTTGACGCCTGTGACAGGAGAGCCTCAGGGGGCAGTGCAGTTCTAAGAAAGCTCCTGCCTAGCCAGTGGTGAGTCCTGGAGCCAGAGTTGCCTATTAGATAATGCCTTAATCCCTCAGGGATGGGCCAGAACGAAGACCCCTACTGTGCTCGGTCTTTGGGAACAGCTAAGAGAAGCGGAGCCTTGGCAGGAGCCTGATAGTGGGTCTGGGGCTACTGTGCTCCCTGCTGCCAGGTCTCTTGAACGAGATCTGAGGGGCACATTTCCAGGGCTGCCACAGCTACCTGCTTCATACCTATTGTCGTTGTGGATTAGGATCTGTTGATATTTCTACATAAAGATCATTTGGTAAGTACACAGTAATTTTTTTACTTATCTTGAACTTAATGTAAGTGAAAGCGTAATTCATTTGCAAAGTGCTATTTAAATATTGGGCTTAAGTGATATTAACTGTCATGGAATTGGCACGTAGTGGGTGCTCATTAAATGTTTGTTGAAATAAAATAAAACCCAGACTTGCCATCCTGGTGGAATATTTACTGATGATTTTAGTTATATATTTTCATGACTTAACTCTTAAGGAGAGTGCCTTTTTAAAATATATTTTGTCCTGACATACTAAAAAGTGTATTGTTCATGTACATGAATAAAAACATGTAACTCAATTTTTTGATGGTGCTAACATAAAAAAACTTATTTGATAAAAAGTTGATTATGGGGTGCCTGGGTGGCTCAGTTGTTAAGCGTCTGCCTTCAGCTCAGGTCATGATCCCAGGGTCCTGGGATCAAGCCCGGAATCTCCCTGCTCAGCAGGAAGCCTGCTTCCCCCTCTCCCACTCCCTCTGCTTGTGTTCTCTCTCTTGCTGTCTCTCTCTCTGTCAAATAAATAAATAAAATCTTAAAAAAAAAGTTGATTAAATTCAAGCCATTGAACTCTACAGTGTAACTGCTTAAATTCACCTTTATGAAAATATGCAAGCTATTTTTGTCACTCATACCACACCTCAATTTGAATCAACTAATTGAAATAATTGAGTCAAATCATGAAAATATATCCATACACAAAAATACAGTAAATATAAAGTTAGGCCAAATGAATATTACAAAATACCTTTCTGATTTTATTGTTTTGTTGAAGAGTGATCACTATAACTGAAGCAGGATCCAACCAGGATTCTTAACGGATAGGGGATGAGAGTGTATATATCAAATCATGCTGTTAAGAAAGCCCCAGGGGCACCTGGGTGGCTCAGTTAGTTAAGCATCCAACTCTTGGTTTTGACTTAGGTCATGACTGTCAGCGTCCTGGAATTGAGTACCTTGTTGGGCTCTGCGCAGAGTCTGTTTGAGATTCTCTTTCTCCCTCTGCTCCTCCCCATGCTTGCGCTTTCTCTCTCTCTCTAAAATAAATAAATAAATGAAATTTAAAAAAGAAAGAAAGAAACAAAGCTCCAGTTTCCCCCCTTTGCTTGATTTCTTTTTATTTTTTTCTTCAATTTTATAAAACACAAAGGAGAACCACAGATTTTTCTACTTATTGAAGGAGATAGACAAGGGTTTTCAGTGATGGAAAAACACTACATCAGAGTTCTTGCCCATCCACCAACCATCTGACCACTTTTGAAAGTTTAAATATTTGCCCTCATCCTTTTTTATTTTTACATGAAGGGAGTGCGGAGGGAAGTGATGGAAGTTTCTTATCACTTATGGCAACTGAGTTCTCGGTTCAAAGATGTTGATGAAATGAATGTATAGGATAAACCCTTTTTTGAGATGTAATCCACACGTAACATTAGTTTCAGATCTACAACATACAATTCAATATTTATGCATACTGTGAAATGATCATCATACATGATTATAGTTCTTATAATGAGAAGTTTTAAGATCCATTCTTTTAGCAACTTTAAAACACACAGTGCAGTATTATTAATTATAGTAACCATGCTGTACATTACCTCCCCAGGGACAACTTATTTTATAACTGAAGTTTGTACCTTTTGACCACCTTCACACTTTCGCTCACCTGCCACTCCACCCAACCCGCCTCTGGCAACCAACAATCTGTTGTCTGTATCTATGAGTTGGTTTTTGTTTGTTCTTGTTTCAGATTCCACATATAAGTAAGATCATATGATATTTATCTCTCTCTCTCTGATTTATTTCACTTAGTATAATTCCCCTCTAGCATAAGCCTTTTGGCTTTTCTTTTTGTAATGCAAATACATGACTTAAGGTTTGATTGCTGAGCCATCTAATTTCAAAGAGGCATCTACTTCAAAGATGGCAGTCTTGAGTAAACACTTGCCAGACATAGGACTAAAGAGTCAGCTACAACCCCCCCAACCCCCAGCAGTCTCCTTTTTTTAAAAGCTCTTTGTTGGTTTTGATAAGTGACCACTTGGGCCACTTGTTTTATTTTGTTGTTGTTGTTTTCTCTTTCGATACTTTCAATTCCCCTCTATTCTGCTTTAAACAATTCAATAAAAAGTGACCGTGAACCTTAGGTCCTCATTGTCAACCCTAATAAAGTCAGAACCCTAGGGCTTTGCATGCCCTCACCCTTTTTCTCTCTACCCACAACCTCTCTGTGTAGCCACAGATGTGCCATGTAACTTCCAGGTACTATAAGTAATTAACCTTGTTTCTTTCAGAGTTCCCTGGTGGTTATTGCTGAGGACATCTTGCCATTATAATCATAATAAGAACCACAAAGGATGGTTCAGCCACGACATTGGTTATTGATAGGCTGACTGGCACACAACATGCTCTCAAGGTCCATCCATTTTGTTGCAGATGGCAAGATTCCCCTCTTTTTTATGGCTGAATAATATTACACTGTATGTGTATGTGGTTTTTTATCCTTTCATCTGTTGATGGACAATAAAGTTTCCTCCATGTCTTGGCTATTGTCAGTAATGCTGCAGTGAACATGAGAGTGCAGATATATCTTTGAGATCCTGATTTCAATGCTTTGAAATATATATCCAGAAGTGGAATTGCTGGATTATATGGTAGTTCTATTTTATAATATTTTGTGGAACCTCCGCATGGTTTTCCATAATGGCCATACCAATTTACATATCCACCAAAGGTGTACAAAGGTTTCCCTTTTCTCCACATCCTTGCCAACACTTGTTTTCCCTCCCTCCTTCGCTCCCTCCCTCCCTCCCTCTCTCCCTTCCTTCCTTCCTCCCTCCCTCTTTCCTCTCCCCCTCCCCTCTCCCTCTCCCTCTCCTCCCTCTCCCTTCCCTCATTTTTTTTTAATAATAGCCATCCTAAAATATGTGAAGTAATTATCTCATTGTGGCCTTGATTTGCATTTCCCTAACAATTAGTGATTCAAGTGCCTTTTCATGTACCTCTTAGCTATCTTTGTCTTCTTTTTTTTTTTTAAAGATTTTATTTTAGGGGCGCCTGGGTTGCTCAGCAGGTTGAGCTGCTGCCTTTGGCTCAGATCATGATCTCAGGGTCCTGGGATTGAGGCCCATGTCAGGCTCTCTGCTCGGCGGGGAGCCTGCTTCCTCCTCTCTCTCTGCCTGCCTGTTTGCCTACTTGTGATCTCTCTCTATGTCAAATAAATAAATAAAATCTTTAAAAAACATATTTTATTTTATTTATTTATTTGACAGAGAGAAACATAGCTAGAGAGGGAACACAAGCAGGGGGAGTGGGAGAGGGAGAAGCAGCCTTCCCACTGAGCAGGGAGCCGATGCGGGGCTCGATCCCAGGACTCTGGGATCATGACCTGAGCTGAAGGCAGAAGCTTAACAACTGACCTACCCAGGCACCCCCTATCTTTGTCTTATTTGGAAAAGTGTGTGTTCAGATTCTCTGCCCATTTGTTTTTAAAGTTTATTTATTTATTTATTTATTTGAGAGAGAGAGTGTGTGTGGGGGGAAGGGAGAGGGAGAGGGAGAATCCTGAGGCAGACTCCTTGCTGAGCCTGACACATGGGGTGATCCCAGGATTCTGAGTTTACAACCTGAGCTGAAATCAAGAGTTGGCTGCTTAACCAACTGAGCCACCCATACGCTACTGCCCATTTTTTAATTGGATTGTTTTTTGCTTTTGAGTTGTAGGAGTTCTTTTTATATTTTGGATATTAACCCCTTTTCAGATATATGATTTGTAAATATTTTATCTCCCTCGGTATGTTGCCTTTTCATTTTCTTGATGTTTCCTTAGCTTGATGTAGTCCTACTTACTTATTTTTGCTTTTGGTGTCAGATACAGAAAGTCATCACCAGGACCAACATCAATGAGCTTATTGCCTGTTTTCTTCTAGGAGTTTTATGGTTTCAGCTCTTACATTGAAGTCTTTATTGTATTTTGAGTTAATTATTGTGTTTGATTTAAGATAGTGGTATGTTTTCATTCTTTTGCATGTGGCTGTCCAGTTTTCCCAACACCATTTATTGAAGAGATGGTTCTTTCTCCATTGTGTATTCTTGGCTCCTTTGTCATCAGTACTTGACTGTAAATGCAGGGGTTTATTTCTAAATTCTCTGTTCTGTTCCATTGATTTATGCATCTTTTTTTATGCCAATACTACACTATAATTTAATTACTATAGCGCTATGATATGGTTTGAAATCAGGAAGTATGCCTCTAGCTTCATCCTTCTTTCTCAAGATTACTTTGGTGATTTAAGGTTTTTTGTGGTTCCCTACAAATCTGAGAATTATTTGTTCTAGTTCTGTGAAAAATGCCACTGGAAGTTTAATGGAGATTGCATTGAATCTGTAGATTGCTCTGAGAAGTATGGACGTTTTATTAATATTGGTTCTTCCAATCCATGAGCCCGGTGTATCTTTCCATTCTTTTGTGTCATCTTCAGTTTCTTTCATCAGGGTCTCATGGTTTTTGGTGTATAGGTCTTTCACCACCATGGTTAAGTTTATCCCTAGGGATTTTATTCTTTTTGATGTAATTGTAAATGAGATTGTTTTCTAAGTTCTTTTTCTAATAGTTTAATATTAATGTATAGAAATGTAACAGATTTTTTATGTTGATTTTGTTTCCTGCAACTTTACTGAATTTGTTTATTCTAATAGTTTTTTGGTGGAGCTTTTAGTAATATCATTATCATACAAACTTTTTTAAAAAGCAGTATAAAACGATGTTTTAAAAAAACCCAAACACTTGGCACATATTGCAGATATCCAGAAAGGGAATCACTTCTTTTTCCCCTTTTATTTATCTATTTGAGAGAGAAAGAGAGAGAGAGAGAGAGAGAGAGAGAGAGAGAGAGAGAGAGAGAGCGAGAGCACAAGCAGGGGGGTGAGACAGAGAGGAGAGGGAGAAGCTGGCTCCCCACTGAGCAGGGAGACTATGCAGGGTCCAACCCAGGACCTTGAGATCATGACCCTGAGCCTAAGGCAGATGCTTAACTGACTGAACCACCCAGGTGCCCCAGGAACGGGAATCACTTCTGAAATGAGTATTAATCCTCTGTCATTGAAGTTTAGAAATTTAATAAAAAACTTACTTTTTTTTCCTTAAAAATATTTAAGAAGGGTCTGGCTTTATAGCTCTCAGTTACCTTAAAGCAGGGCTTTTTACTTTTAGCCCTGTGGTTCTCAATTGGGGCCAGTTTTGTACCTTTGGGGACATTTGACAATGTCTGAGGCCTTTTTTTATTGTTATACCTGGTGGGGAAAGGGTTGTTGCTAGCATCTAGTAGGTAGAAGCCAAGGAGGAATGCTGCTAAATATCCTACAATGCAGAAGACAACACCCCCACAACAAAGAATTATCTGGTACAAAGTATCAATAGTGCCATTGTTGAGAAAACTTGCTCTTGGGTGCCTGGGTGGCTCAGTGGGTTAAAGCCTCAGCCTTCAAGCCCAGGTCCTGGTCTCAGGGTCCTGGAATCGAGCCCCACATCAGGCTCCCTGCTCGGCGGGGAGCCTGCTTCCCCCTCTCTCTCTGCCTGCCTGTTGACCTACTTGTGATCTCTCTTTCTGTCAAATAAATAAATAAAATCTTAAAAAAGAAAGAAAGAAAGAAAGAAAACTTGCTTTGGTCAAATTTAGCCAAGCCACTACAGAAGTAACAACAGGGATCCTTCTTTTTTTTAAATCAAAATTCAAAACTGTAAATTTTAAGCAGTTTATAATTCATTAAGAAAAAGAAACCAAAACAAGTAAGAAATCTGTTTTCATTATCTAGCACCTCCTTCCCTTACAGCCTCCCCTGAGTGATTGATTCCAGTCACTGAGGCCAACATTCACTGATTTACAAAGTTGAGTAGAATGGAAGTTTATTTATTTATTTTTTTCTTTCTCTTTCATCATTTGAGTCTGATTTTTCTCTTGCTATTTTTCCTGCTCCTGTTTTGGCTGATCTGAAGTCTGATTTGCACATTACCCCAGTGTCAATGTATTTACCACTTAGAAAATGAAATAGATGTAGTATGGTGTTTGCCTGGCATCTTGTTAGGGCATTGGGTACTACTGACTTGGAATTAACACCTGCTGAGTCACTGGTACTACCTCCTGCTACACCCCGAGGTTTCCATAGTGATAACTCAGTGAATTGCACTCAACAGAACCTGACTGGCGAAAGACATGAGCAATTTCCTGTAATTTAAGCTTTCTATTAATCTAGAAATGGGAGCATGATTTTGACCATTTTCAAATTTAACTTTACCAGTCAAAATCTTTTGGAATAAAATGCACAGATAGGTTTTAAGAAGTGAGGTTGTTACGGTGAAACTCTAACAGGAAAGGAGGGAAATAAGGATGGAGGTGATAGGAAAGAGTTACTTAAGGAGATAGAAAAATGCTAGTGAATACAAAAGATTGATAGTAACCTTCAGGAAAGAAAAGTTGCATCAAATGCCTTGTTATTAAGTCTTGCCACTTGGTCGCTGCTATAGGTCTTGTCTTTGATGGAACCAGAGAAAGCAGATTATTATCCAACTGAAAAAAATTTTTTTAAATGATTCCTACTCATCATTCTATTTTAAGAAGAAAGAAAGGGGGTTGCCTGTCTGGCTAAGTCAGTAGAGCATGCAACTCTTTATCCCAGGTTGTAAGTTTGAGCCCCATGTTGGGTGTAGAGATTACTTAAAAATAAAATCTTAATAAAAATAAAAGGGGCGGGTGCACCTGGGTGGCTTAGTCATTTAGCGCCTGCCTTCATCTCAGGTCATGATCCCAGGGTCCTGGGAATGAGTCCCACACTGGGCTCCCTGCTGGGCGGGAAGCTGCTTCTCCCTCTCCCACTCCCCCCTGCTTGTGTTCTCTCTCTCGCTGTCTCTCTCTCTGTCAAATAAATGGATTAAAAGAAAAAAAAAAGGAAGGGAGTACACTTGCACTAATGTAACACTGTATGTTAACTATACTGGAATTAAAATAAAAATTAAATAATTTTTTAAAAAAGAGAAAAGGAAGGGAAAGAGCAATTAAGATTTCCCCCTACTTGCTACCCATTTAGTGATGAGGACATAGAACAGTCTTCCTGTCCTTCCTTCCTCCTTCCCTCCCTCCCTCCCTCCCTCCCTCCTTCCTTCCTTCCTTCCTTCCTTCCTTCCTTCCTTCCTTCCTTCCTTCCTTCCTTCCTTCCTCCATCTCCTCCACCTTCTTTATCTTTTACATTTTTACAATTGCAGAATAGATTATGGAGATTTTTAAAAATTGGTGTGACATCTCAGTACTAGAGAGACTTAAGAACTGTGTCATGTGAAAAAAGAGATACTCAGGAAATCAGGCATCTTAAGTCTTTAGAGAATATTCATGGTCAGCTTGGATGTTTGAGCAGTGAATCCAAAATTGGTCACAACTCAGTGAACACTGGTGATTTATATAGGACTTTAAAGCTCCATAATGGAAGGTAGTAAATAAGCATTTGATTATTTGGTGAAGGAGGTTTTAAAACATATAATGGATCAGTATTTTCCAGTTTTTTTAGTATAATGACATGTAGTAGTGCTTATGGTACATACATTTTATTTTATTTTATTTCATTTTATTTTATTTTTAGACTTTTTTTTTAAGTTTTATTTATTTGAGAGAGAGAGCATGAGTGGGAGTGGCGAGGGAGAGGAAGAGAGAATCTCAGACTCCATGCTGAGTGTGCGGAGCCTGACATGAGGCTCGATTCCACAACCCCAAGACCATGACCTGAGCTGAAACCAAGAGTTGGAAGCTTAACTGACTGTGCCACCGAGGTGCCCCTGGTGCATACATTTTATTTATTTGTTTGTTTGTTTGTTTTAAAATATTTTATTTATTTACTTGACAGAGAGAGAGAGATCACAAGTAGGCAGAGAGGCAGGCAGAGAGAGGAGGAAGCAGGCTCCCTGCTGAGCAGAGAACCCAATGCGATGCGGGGCTAGATCCCAGGACCCTGAGATCATGACCTGAGCCGAAGGCAGAGGCTTAACCCACTGAACCACCCAGGCGCCCATGGTGCATACATTTTAAACATAAGTTTGCTTTGATCTATTCTTTCAAAGTTATTAAATAGTTAGGATTAAGGCCAAGAACTCTTTCACTGAATGAATGAATGAATGAATGAGTGAATGATTTATCGAATGAACATTCTTTCATTTAGTTTACATTTTAGTTCCAGCTATGGGTGTGTGTCTTAAGTTAGCTTTATGCCTGGATCTCTTCACAGGCAGTGAAGGTAATGTCCCAAAATGAACTCATTATTTTGCTCCAACTGTCAAATTTCATTTCCTTCTGTACTACCTATTTCTGAATGGCATGTCACACACAAAGATACCCAGACAGAAACCTGGCTATAAGGAAGCAAGTTTTATTATTAATAGTAATGTAAATAACAATAGCTGCTGATGATTATTGAACACTTGAAATACTGCAAATGCTTTACATGCACTTAATTTAAACTAATTTAATTCTCTTAAGAACCCCAAATGGTTCTATTATGATAGAATCTTTATAGGCCCTATTGTAATCTGTATTTAGTCTCTGTACTTGGCACTCAATCTATAAAAGATTCTGAAAGGAGTGCAGTCTCAAAGGAGATAGACAAGTAATTGAAAACAAGTCACTGCAGTCCATTGTGATGCCTCAGCAGGATACCATAGCAGCACCTATGAGGAAAACTATAGCTTCCTACTTAGAAAGGAAGAAGCCCTTCACAAGTGAATGATGTTTATTAAATGGCAGCTAGTTCTGGTATATTGCATGGGCAAGTAGAAATATAGCAGGGCTGTTTTCAAAATAGATCTGTGATCCCTCATTCAAATATGTCACTACTAATGAAAGAATCTGTTGCCACAATGCTATATTATCAGAAATTGATTACCTTAGGTCAAATAATACATAAGGTATGGGCCCATATTCTCCAGAGGGATAAGAAAGTTATGGGATAGAAGTCTTAAAGGTATTTAAGATGAATGGATCAGAGAACAACAACAACAAAAACATATGTAGGGATCTATGACATGGGGCAGAAAGAGTGACTGTTAGGTAAAGATGAAGGTTGGTATGAGAATTGGAGGCACCAAGGCAGAACAGGGTGTGCCACAGATCCTGGTGGACAGGCCCATGACAAGATCAGCCAATGGTGACAGAAAATAAGCTTCCAGCAAGTGCACACACATGTGCCTATGTCTATGTGAGGGAGTGGAGAGAAGACTGACAGCAACAAAAAGGGAAGGCATCTCTTCTGATCTTCACCACCATAATTCACCCAACTAAATGAGGAAATTAGATATACTTTTAGGGCCAGCTTTAAAAATAGGTGTGAATGATTTTGGAACTTCCTCTCTCCTGCCCCCACTAAATAAAATATCTCTTTACTGCAACTAAACACAAAGATTAATATCTAATGATTGGTTGAGTTAATACATTGATTTAAACATACTATAGCTTTGTGGTAGATTAGGAATCATTTTGTTACAAGGAACAATATTTCCCTCAAGGCAGCTCAAGAAATATGTGGCAAAGAAATCTCATGGAAACCCAGGTATAAGAACCCCAGAACCACCACTGAGCCAGACATTGGAGATCCACAAGGAAATGAATCTCCTTCTGCATCTGCTCTGTGTGTCCTGTACCAATTGGCCTCTTTCCTTTGCTCATAATTTCTATTCTCCTATAACATCAGCACTTTCTGTACCCAAACAGTTACCCCAGCCATGAAAAGACATGACTTTTCAGTTCCAGTGCCCCATCATTTGGCTACTTATGTCTCTGTCTTTTAATTTCAGTTTCCCAGAGAGGAAAACCCCTTAGTTGGGATCAGCTACTTGAGTGCAGAGTCCTTTGCGGCAGAGTCACTTGAAGGTCCTGGTTAACAGGCCTGCCCTTGACCTCTTGCATAGCATGAGCTAGAGGGAGTTTTCAAAATGAGCTGTGGGTACTAAGCCACTAAAATGTTTAGTAAATTTCAGTTAATGATCAAAAGGAATAGCAATATCCTATCAGTATTTTGGTATGGGCAAGAAATGGAAGGAAACAGGGACTTGGGGGTCCAAAGTTGGGGATAGGTCACTCTGAGTTGACAAAAGGGCACAGAAAGAGAAGGCTGACTTCAACCTTAACTCACTTTGACTGCCTCTGTTTTCCTAGCTGCTCAACCCTACGTCTCCCTATGGTCACCCCCAATATGTTGGAGCAGGCTCAGTCTTGCCTCTGTTCCTTTGAGGTAGGAAGTATGAGGAGGGGCTTGGAATTCTGTTACTGTCCCTATACCCTCAGGGTTCCCCTGGATCTGGGTGTAGATCCCAGTTGCCCTCCTTTCTCCATGTGGCTCCACCCTGAGTCCCTGTGGTGAGCAGTGCCGTGGAACCCTAACTAGCTCCTACCAAACTGGCTTCCCCAACACTGGATCCTGTTTGTTCATGCCCTGCTTACTGGCCTAATGGAGGGTGGGAAGTTCTTTGGTTCCAAAACTTCAGCACTCAGAAACCTCTCTCCATGTCCTGGCCAACCACTGATGAGCTCCAGAATTCTGACAAGCTCACAAAGCCACAGCCATGACCAGCAAACGCAGCCCCCATTTTGCCAAGTCTGAGCTTCTCTCTTGCTGCTGAGGTTCCAGCTTGCCTCGCACCCAAGAAGAGCACAAACTTTGCAAACTTCATAATTACCTCAAAGGGAGTTTTATCATCACCTTAGCAGGGATAAAATAGAGGCTATGTACAGAGGTGTTGTCCTGCTAAACACGCTCAGGAAGCCTTGCTTTGCATGCTTTATGAAGCTTTTTATTGGCTTTAACACCTTAACTTCCTCACGAAGAAACTTATTTCTCTAAAGATTCCTTAATCAAAACATCACAACATTAGATTCGTGAGAAAGTTCACTTAAGCAATTAGAATTGGTTGGGAATATAAGCCCAAATATTGAGTTTGGTATGATGGTATTACATGCTCCTCAAAGCCATTGTTCTCAATATTTGTAATTTTAATTTAAAAATTCATTTGAACTTAACATGTTTTATAACAGTACATAGAATCCCAAATACAAAAATTTTAAGCTCAAATGTAACAAGTAATTAGAACAAATATATTTGGGTCTAGTTTCAATTCTATAAGGAAATAGGCCAGAAAATTAATTTATAAAAAGCAATCTTGTTAATTAGATTCTTTCCAGGTGAAATGTGAAGCTTTGAATAGCATTAGCCATTCCAATTTATAATTAATTTAATAGCAGAACTCAATTTCTGTTGTAAAGAAATTTCCTATTCATCAGGGATTTTCAAATCACTATCATTCATTTTATGAGGGAAAAAATGTGAACTATTTCCTAGAGGAAATACATATTTTAAAATAATTTTACTAATCATATTTTGCTTAAATTGGAGTAAATAAGGTAGCAGAAATTAATTACTCCAAATCTGTTTGTATTACATAATAACCAATTATGCCGATAGTGTGTGACTATAAGCCAAACATCCTCTCTGAGACTCAGTCATGTCATACAAAAAATGGGTATATTAGGGTGGTTCTACACACACTTTCACAGGGCTGAGGGTTTCTACTGAGACAGTGCCACCCTTTAGCCAAATACCAATCTTGACAAAGAAGCTTGCTTAAAGATCTTAAAATCAAAGTCAAGGATAGACCCAGTTGGGGTCTGTTATTTGAATCAACTAGTGGAGTTTCCTCAAGCAGTTTCTTTGCTACCCTTACAATCATGTCTGAAATTCTTGGCTGAAATTCTACCTCTTCATTAAAATAACACTTAGTAAATTATCGTAAGCAGTATGCAGTAGGCATTTGTCCTTTCTATGGTTGCCCAGTATCTACTTTGATGGAATCTTCACTGTGTGATTCTTGGAAGTGATGGAGCCAGACACTACTTCTTATTCCCTTATGGGCAGTGCCAATTAGATGCTTCTTCCCAGTGCTTTGAATCTGGGGTACATGAAACTATCATGTAGGGACAGTTCTGAACTTACACACAGAGGTACATCCAGCAGCAGTGTGGGGGCAATAGTGATAGTGGTGTCCATTGAGACACCCCAAACAGACCATTCCCGCAGTTGGACTTTGGCCTACTTCTAGTTCCATAACCTTCCCTGGCTCCTATCAAATTTTTAGCTTTGGACTCCAGCCTTCTCTCCAATCTGTGATCTATCCTATACCTTTCCAACAAATACCTTTTCTGCTGAAGTTAGCAATAGATAGTATCTGTCTGTTTTCAAGAACAAATGTATAGCTCTTGGCCAACTAATTCATTAGGAAATTACTTTTGGTGTTTGTATTAGAAAAGAGTTTAATTTACTAGCTTTTTCTTAAGTCAATCTTGCCTTTCCGAGAATCGTTTTTCTTTAAAAAAAAAAAAAAAAACCAACAAAAAAAAAAACCCAAACAGGGCGCCTGGGTGGCTCAGTGGGTTAAAGCCTCTGCCTTGGCTCAGGTCACGATCTCAGGGTCCTGGGATCGAGGCCCGCATCGGGCTCCCTGCTCAGCAAGGAGCCTGCTTCCTCCTTTCTGCCTGTCTCTCAGCCTACTTGTGATCTCTCTCTGTGTCAAATAAATAAATAAATAAATAAATCTTAAAAAAAAAAAACAGTTGCGTGGAAACCCTACAAAGAAGAGCAAACCCTGTACAATCTGTTGATCTTAGTATCTTGCATATGAACTGCAACTGGTTTTGATGATGACATTTTTCCTCCTGTTGGAACTGCACGTTTTCCTCTCTCTCTCTTCCTTGTTACCCTGTCTTGTTCTTCTAAAGATCATTTTTTTTCCTTGTCTCTCAATCCCTGCCCCATTTCACATTCCTGTCACTGATTGATTAGCTCCAGTTGTTCATGGAAGGGGGATTCCATAGGGAGAAGGAGGACCAAGGAAGGGAAAACTGTTCTCAGCATCTGGGATGGGGAGAAGGAAGCTTATCACATTTTTACTTTAGTAAATTTCATTCTACATTCTCTTCAGTTTCCGCTTTCCACTCTCGCTGTGGAGAAATGAGACGGGTCAAGGTAGAAGAGGAAAGAAAATCTTGTCACTACTTTCAATCCTCAGCCTTTTATTTCCAACTGGATTGCAAGGTACTTTGTGTTGTTTATTGTTGACTTCTCAGCATATAAACAGAGTCTGTGGAATCATAGATATTTGATTGATTTTGTTGAATAAATGTGGTGAATCTCTTTAACATGATTTATATAGAGTCTTAGTCTAACTATATTAAGGCTTAAAATAAATTCTTATGAGCTAGTTTGGGAACTTAGCCACAATTTGTAACTTGTTATATTGGACATTATATCGTAAGAGTCATAGAATGGTCAGGGTGCCTGGGTGGCTCAGTCATTGAAGCGTCTGTCTTTGGCTCAGGTCATGATCTCGGGGTCCTGGGATGGAACCCCCTGTTGGGCTTCCTGCTCAGCAGGGAGTCTCCTCCTTCTCCCTCTGCCCCTGCTCATGCTCTCTCTCTCTCAGGTAAATAAAATCTAAAAAAAAAAAAAAAAAAGTCATATAATGGTCTTACAAATAAGCTTTTGTAAGGCAATTTCAGGTAGGTTAGGGATTGCCCTCCCAGTGGAAGAGAACTAATGTCAGCAGTGATGACTTCAGTACAAGAGACTTCTGCCCAAAGTCAATTTGAGTTAATAAAGACAATATTTAATATATGAACTGGCTAGTAACTGCTCTCCATTTAAAAATGTTTGCTCACATTTTTCTTTCAGCAGTAAATCTGCACCAGATAGCTAAAGCAAATTAGTTAAAAAGAAAAAAAATAGTTGTTTTTGAAAATGCCAAAGAAGCTTCAGGAGCCACCCTCCCCCCTTGAAGACTGCCCACACCCCACTGACGCTTCTCCTCCTACTGTCATCTTCAGCATCAGTGCCTCCTTTCCCTTCCAGCTGCCATACCATCATCCTATATCCCACCCCTCGGCTTCTTCTGTCTGCCCTGCAACACGCAAGCATTGCTCCATTAATTCATTTAATAATTGCCCAGGCCCTAGACTTCTACTTCTGGATGTCCTTAGGTCTGTTATGTCTTTCCATCATCTTTAAGTGCTACATACTTCCTAATTATCTTTGAATCTTCTCTCTCCTCTTAATCTTCACTGCCAACACCCTAATCTAGCTCACCATCAAACCTCACTCAGACCATGGCAATGGCCTCTTTTTTTCCCCCCAAGCTTTTATTTAAATTTCAGTTAGTTAACATACTCTGTAATGTTAGTTTCAGGAGTTGAATTCAGTGATTCATCATTTACATACAATACCCAGTGCTCATCATAACAAGTGCCCTCCTCAAAACCCATCACCCATTCAACCCAACCCCCTACCCATGTCCCCTCCAGCAACCCTCAGTCTCTTTTATGTGGTTAAGAGTCTGTTTTATGGTTTGCCTTTTTCTTTTTTTCCCCCTTTGTTCATCTGTTTCATTTCTTAAATTCCACATAAAAGTGAAATCATGTACTATTTGTCTTTCTCTATTTCAATTAGCAAAATACACGCTGGCTCCATCCATGTTCTTACAAATGGCAAGATTTCATTCTCTGTTATCCCTGAGTAATATTCCACTGTGTGTGTGTGTGTGCATGTGTGTGTGTGTATATATGTATATATGTGTGTGTATGTATGTATGTATGTATATATATATATATATATATATATATATATATATATATATACACACACCACTTCTTTTTCCATTCGTCAGTCAATGGACATTTGGGATCTTTCCATAATTTGGCTATTGTTGATAATGCTGCTATAAACATCAGGGTGCATGTGTCCCTTCCAATCAGTATTTTTGTATCCTTTTGGTAAATACCTACTAGTACAAATTGCTGTATCATAGGGTAGCTCTATTTTTAACTCTTTGAGGAACCTCAAAGAACTGTTTTCCACAGTGGCTGCACCAGTTTGCATACCTACCATCAGTGGAAGAGTTCCCCTTTCTCCACAATTCTCACCAACAACTGTTGTTTCCTATATCGTTAATTTTAGCCATTCTGACGGTGTGAGTGAAATCTCATTGTAGTTTTGATTTGTATTTGATTTGATTTGTATTTCCCTGATGATGAGTGGCGTTGAGCATCTTTTCATGTGTCTGTTACCCATCTGCATGTCTTCTTTGGAAAAATGTCTATTCATGTCTTCTGCCCATTTCTTAACTGGATTATTTGGTTTTTGGGTGTTGAGTTTGATAAGTTCTTTATAGATTTTGGATACTAATCCTTTACCAGATATGTCTTTTGCAAATATCTTCTCCCATTCTGAAAGTTGCCTTTTAGTTTCCTTGATTGTTTCCTTCACTGTGCAGAAACTTTTTATCTTGATGAAGCCCCAGTACTTCATTTTTGCCTTTGTTTCCCTTGCCTAAGGAGACATATCTAGTAAGAAGTTGCTACAGCTGAGGTCAAAGAGGTTGCTGGTTCTCTTGTTGCAGAAGTTCTGAGGCGACCGAGAAACTCAAGCAGCACGTAGAGAGCTGGGAGAACACAACTTTATTAATGCCGGCCAAAGGCTGAGCACCCGTTATGATTAGGGAGGGTATTTATAGGCAAACTAGGAATATTTTGTGGGGTCTCATCACTGATTGGCTCGGGGCCATGAGGCAGGTCTTTGTCTATGCGGGAGTGACTTGGTAGAGAAGTGCCAGGTCATCCCTGGGGGCTCCCCATCTTAGCGAGGCGGCCATTTTGGGCTTTTCCGCCTCACTCCTCTAGGATTTTAATGGTTTTCTGTCTCACATTTAGGTCTTTCATCCGTTTGGAATTTATTTTTGTGTATGGTGTAAGAAAGTGGTCCAGTTTCATTCTTCTGAATGTTACTGTCCAGTTTCTGCATTTGTTGAAGAGACCTTTTTTTCCATTGGATACTCTTTCCTGCTTTGTCAAAGATTAGTTGACCATACATACAGTGTGGATTCATTTCTGAGTTTTCTATTCTGTTTCATTGATCTACGTGTCATTTTTGTGCCAGTACCATACTGTCTTGATCACTACAGCTTTGTAATACAGCTTCAAGTCCAGAATTGTGATGCCTCCAAAGATCGCTTTGGTTATTCAGGGTCTTTTGTAGTTCCATACAAACTTTTGGATTGCTTTTCTAGGTCTGTGAAAAATGCTGGTGGTATTTTGATAGGGTTTGCATCAAATGTATAGTTTGCTTTGGGTAATATAAACATTTTAACCATATTTCTTCTTCCAGTCCATAAGCATGGATTGTCTTTCCATTTCTTTGTGTCCTCTTCAATTTCTTTCATCAGTGTTCCATAGTTTTCAGAGTACTGATCTTTTACCTCTGTGGTTAGGTTTATTCCTAGGTATCTTATGATTTTTGGTGCAGTTGTAAATGGGACTGATTCCTTGATTTCTTTGTCTGCTGCTTCATTATTGTTGTATAGAGATGCAACAGATTTCTGATGTTGATCCTGTGACTTTACTGAATTTATATATCATTTTTAGTAATTTTTCAGTGGAGTCATTTGAGTTTTCTACATAGAGTATCATGTCATCTGTAAATAGTGAAAGTTTGATTTCTTTCTTGCCAATTTGGTTGCCTTTTATTTCTTTGTGCTGTCTAACTCTGAGGCTAGGACTTCTAGTGCTGTGTTAAATAACAATGGTGAGAGTGGACATCCCTGTCTTGTTACTGACCACAGAGGAAAAGCTCTCAGGTTTTCCCCATTCAGGATTATACTGGCTGTGGGTCTTTTGTATATGGGCTTTATGATGTTGTGATATGTTCCCTCTATCCCTTCTTTGTTGAGGGTTTTTGTCAAGAATGGAGGCTGTACTTTGTCAGATGCTTTTTCTGCATCTATTGAAAGAATCATATGGTTCTTATCATTTGTTTTATTAATGTGGTGTATCACATTGATTGATTTGCAAATATTGAATCATTGGTTTGGGGGAAGTGTTCTCCTTGTGGGGACCCCTGTGCATTCCTCCCTCACCCCCTTTGCTCTATGACCAGGGCTTCCTCCCCTCTGCAGCATGCACATTCCTCTTCTCCCCGACTCAAGTCTCTTCAACTCCTACCTTCCAAGATGTGGCTTCTTCTTTCCCTCTTATGCATTTTGTTCTGTTAGACTTCATATTGATTTCTTGGGTATTCAGAATGATTTGATACTTATCTAGCTGTGTTCCCGGGTAAGGCAAGCCTAGGGACCTCCTACTACTACACCATCTTAGCTCCTCCCCTAGTGGGTCTTGTTACATAAATGTCTCCCTTTTTTAATTTGTTCTCTATTCTTTGGCAAAGTAGTCATTTCAAAAAGCTAATTCACCACAATGACTCTCCTATGTCATCAATTGCTTAATCTTCCCGTTAGAATAAAGTCCAAAGCCTCAACATGGCTTACAAGGCTCTCCATGGTCTGCTCTGTTGATCAACATCACATTTCTTTCTGATGCCACATTCCTCTTTCATCTCTGTTTTCAGCCAACTGGATTTCTCTCAGTTCTTTGATTATGCTGTGCTTTCTTCTGCCCCATGACTTCCACAGATTGTTCCCTCTACTCTTGGGGGACTTGTCCCAAATTCTTCTGGTCACCTCAAACATCATTTCCTCAGAGAACACTTTCCTGTCCCCATAGGGCAGGTTGGTCCCTTATGATGTAATTCCGGAGGTCTGCTCCGCCAAATGTGAGCCCTAGGAAGTCATGAACCATGTTTGTTTTATCCTTGGGTGTCTTCTTAACTCCCTGACCTCTCTGCTTTATTATATCCTCCACAAGTCCCCTTTTCCCTATATTCTCAGGAGTAGATGTTATTTCTGTCTTTCTTTTTTCATTTTGAACACTCTTGGAGAAATATAGCCTTCATTTAACATTCTACAGCCCTGGGAGTCAATGCAAGAGGGCTCTAATCAAACTATTTCAATAAGCAATTTTAGAGAGAAAGAATGGTAGATTAGTTAAGATCATGCTCCTTCAAGTTAGACCACTTGGGTTCAAATCCTGACTTTGTTAATTATAAGGAATGTAACTCTAGGTAAATTACAGTTCCTCATCTGTTAAGTGGTGGTAATACTTTTAGAGTTGTTGGGAGAATTTTAATATATGTCGAACACTTAGAACAGTGCCTGGTATATAATATATGTTATGTAAGTATTAGCTATTATCATTTCTTGAACATGGACTCTGCTACATTTGACAAACAAAGTTAACCCTGTGAGGGTGGGGCTTGGGTCTGTCCTCTTTATTTTGGTATTCTCAATGATTAGCACTTTATCTCAGCACTAAGGAGTTGTACATTAAATATTTATAGTGTGAAATCAAGGATGACTGAATGAATGGTCATCATTTGTTAGGCATCATCATAATGGAGAGTAGCAGAGAAGAGACCTATTTTTTTTTTTTTAAGTAAACTCTATACCCAAGGTGGGGTTTGAACTCGGGATCCTGAGATCAAGCATCTCATGCTCTACTCACTGAACCATCCAGGCGCCCTAGAAGGGACCTAACTTCTATTGAGCAATTTCCACAAAACCCCTCTCCTTATCTGAAAATGGTGGTAGTATCTTTCTCACAGGACTGTTGTGAGATTTGAGTGACAATAAATGATGTAAAATGCTTATCCCAGTGCCCAACACACTAAATTCACCAATTATGGGCTATTGTTACTCTCCCAGCTTGGAAGCTAGTAGGTTTGGTGGTTGTCTCTCTTTCTCTGGGTTCCAGCATTAGGTTCTCATTTCTGCCTCCTGTCTGTCTGACTTTATTAAGCCATTTCCAACAAGATGATCTTCTGTCTTCTCAACTTCTGCTCACTGTTATAAAATCTCTATGAAAGCCCAGCAGACTCCTCTGTCTTCAATATTAGCCAACACTTCCCCTGTTCAGAACTTACTCCACCCTTACGGATATTGAGAAGATAAACAGAAATGATTAGAATGTACTTTCCAAATATAAAACATTGTACTATAGTAGTTTGCCAAGGGGGATTAATGTAACCAGATATCTGTAGAACTTTATGAAAACTCTGTGTATCTTTCAACCTTCATATCCAAGATTGTGGATATGATAGAAATCTGAAAATAGCTTGGAAAAGCAAATTTATTAAAGTCTAGGACAACTGCATTACCCAGCTGTACACAGTGTGTGCTTTCGTGCTTTCTTCAGATGCTGCTGCAATAAATGAAAAAAAAAAAGGTTGCCATAGAGATAGTTAAAATATGCCCTTTGGCTAGCAGATTAGAAGTCCATTTCAACCTAGGAGAAGAGAATGCATTTTGCCTCTAAATGATATTTACAGATTATTTCTATCACAGTTGCAGCCCAAGTTATTAAAGTTCAAGTGCTAAACCTATAAACATCACAGCTTTTAAGGACTTTTGTTCTCTTGATAAAATTTATTTTAACATTTATGTACAACCCTTAAAGGCTGCTATCTTTTTGCCTTGGAAAATGTATGTTTAAAGTTCTTCCTCCTAAGATATTATAAAAATCTTCCTTGAAATCTATTCTATCATATAGTTGGCTTTATTTTCTTTGAAGCTCATATTTTATTTTTGAATTATTTGTCAGAGGCAATATGTAGTATTGCAAGGGATGGAACAGCATAGGAAATGCTTATGTAAGGTGGAAAACTCATTTAATAATAACTCATAGTAATCAGCAGAAAGATTTGTGATGATAATATTTAGATCCCTATGTAGTCATTTAATCTGTTCTTCAAAATTCAGAAAGTAATTACAAATCTACAGCCAGGAAAATCTGCCAGTCGATGCAAGCATTTGCTGCAGGAAGAAAATTTATCAAGGTTAAGCTTATTTTGCCTGGTTGGGTAAGATAGGTTCTGTGGATAACAAAGAAGAAGCTGGATTTTTTTTCCCTCTAAAATTGAATGAATTTTATGTCATCATAAATCTGACCACTGTTCCCTGAAATATTGCTGCGTAAATTCATTTTTCAGATCTGGTAACTTAAAAGAGATTTGTATTCCCTAGGAAAACAATAATTTCCCTCTTTTGGGGCACTGGGGATTCAGTCACTACCTTCCTTTGCTCATGCCAACATTTAGGTAATTGTCTCCTTACCTTATGCTGGTGGCAACTATTTATATCATTGTGTGTGTGTGTGTATGTATGTGTGTGTGTGTGAAGTGTATGTGTTTAATTGGGCATCTAAGGGAAGGAAGAACAGTAGAGAAGAAGTACCTTGCCAAATATCCTGAACTTCAAACCAGGAATCTTTAAAGTTCTAAATCTGGAGAGTAAATGATCATATAGCTTGTTTCCCATCTTTCCCTCATCCCTCACCCCCAGTGTCCTTCTCTTAGATGTAGTAAAACCAAATGAGTCAATATGCATGAAGATCTTTTAGTTCCTGAAGGCCACACATCATTTAAGGTAGAATATCAGTTTTCTTTTTTTTCTGAGATGAAGTGAAAACTTAAGCAACTACATACTTTGTACATGAAGAAAGTTGAAATAGGAGTCATACATTGTTTAGGTTCTTCTTTATTATGTGTAAAATCAGTTATTTTATTTCTTTACCTAAGAATCTCTTTCATGTTTGTATAAGGAAAAGAATGGCAAACAGTGAAATTTTACTAGTCTAAAACACATTCCCCTCCCTCTTCTCCATTCCCAGTTTTCCACTAGAGAGGCTAGAAATACTAGCTTTTTAGAAAGAAATACTCTCTTTCTACCTCCCTATGGCTGGGAATGGCCATGTGACTCTGTCCTGGCCAATATGGCATAAACAGAAGTCTACTGTGAGATTTCCAGGAAAGCTTTTCTTTCTTAATAAAGGGACAGATGTGGCTGGTGCTACCCTTTTTTCTTCTCCCTCACCAACTTCTTCATGCCTTAAATGTGAAAGTGACATCTGGTACTGTGGTGGCCGTATTGGAACCATGAGTCCAAGGGATGAGGCTAAAGGTGATGGAATGGAAGATAGAAAGGGCCAGGGTCTTTGGCGACATCATTCAGAAAGGAGATACAATCTCCTGTCTCCTGTCTTCTAATTGTAATGAGACAGATAAATCCTTACTGACTTAAGCCACTGTTAGTTTGATTTTCTGAATACTTACAACCAAGAAAAGACCCTAACTGATACAAGGTTTTGGTCTGAATTTCAGTCTGAGAACCATCCCCACCCTAAAGGATGTTAATACTTTACACTTTATCTCTTGTCTATTTTAGATGAGATTGTTTCATCTGTACTAATCATTATAAGCTGTTTTCAATTCAGTAAGTAAGCTGGACCTTTCCAAAAGGGATGGTTTGGTGTTATGCAAACCTTAGCACATGATCACCATGTGTAACTCAGTTCAAGAATCATCCTTAAGGTGGTAACTTTTAACCAGTTTGGTAAGTGACGCCGTATACAGACCAGGAAGGAGAAAATTTAAAGTTAATCTCTTTGTATCAGAGGTGCAGATACCTCAAATCAAGTCATTTTCTGTGCAAGTTAATGAAATGAAACTGACTTCCATAAAGTAGAAAACATGTCTTCTCTGTAAGCACTCTTAGATCTGCTGCCCCGATTTTGTATCTCTGGGAGCCTGATGTGGGCCTCGATTCCAGGATCCTGGGATCATGACCTGAGCTGAAGGCAGCGGCTTTAACCCACTGAGCCACCCAGGCGCCCAGACTCATCTGTTTTTAGTGGAAAGATGTACAGCTCTTCCGAAGCACCTCTCCTGTCGACTCCCCCTGGTTCTGACTAGTACTCCCCAGAGTACTTCTGTACTTACTCTGTACTTCTGTAGTTTCTAAGCTGCCAGCTGCAATGCTGTGTATCTCTCAGTGTCATCATTTGACCCACTGTCAAATTCCCCATGATCTCCCAGTCACTTCAGATAGCCAGTCACGTTCAGGTTAATGTCACTTGTTCTGAACCAATTCTCCATCAGTTTTGGGGAACAAAGCTAAATAATTTACACTGCCATTTAACAGATATCAGCTAAACTTTGAACATACACATTCATCAAAAGGGTTCCCCTGAAAAGATAGCCTTTATGATTCTTTGGAAAATTATTTCAGTTCAGTGAGCTATATATATCATCAGACATCATGAGTATAAATAGCAATGTTGCATTCTGTTGATTTTGGCTCCAAATTTGCATGTCAGATCATTCAATAACAATCATCAACTGTTTTTTGTTATAAATTGAAGTTAAATTCACATAACCTAAAATCATAAAGTATACAATTCAATGGCATTTAGTGCAGTTACAATGTTGTGCAGTCCACCACCTCTATCAATCTCCAAACATTTTTATTACCCCAAAAGAAAATCCTGTACCTGTTAAGCAGGTACTCACCATTGTCTCCCTCCAGCCTGGGACAACCACCAATCTACTTTTTGTTTTTATGGATTTAACTGTTTGGGATAATTCATATAAATGGGGTCATACAATATATGAAATTTTGTGTCTGCCTGTTTTTGAGGTCTATCCACATCAGAGCATGTATCAGTACTTTATTTCTTTTTATGGCTGAGTAATATTCCCTTGTATTGATCTACCACATTTTGCTTATCCATTTATTTATTGATGAACATTTGGGTTGTTTCTATCTTTGGGGTATTGGGAGTAGTGCTGCTATAGATATGTATGTGCAACTATTCATTTGAGTACCTTTTTAAAATTCTGTTGGCTACAAACCTTGGAGTGGAATTGCTGGGTCAGATGGTAATTTTATGTTTAGCATTTGAGGAAGCACTACACTGTTTTCCACAGCAGCTGCACCATTTTACATGCCCACCAGCAATATACAGACATTCCAGTTTGATCCCATCCTTAGCAACACTTTTTTTCCTTTTGTTTTTTATTATGGCCATCTTTGTGTGTATAAAGTGGCATCTCATTGTGGTTTTGACTTGCATTTCCCTAATGATTAATGATGTTGAACATCTTTTCATGTGCTTGTTGGCCATTTGCATATCTTCTTTAGAGAAATGTTTTTACAAGTTCTTTGTCCATTTTTAAATTGGGTTGTTTGTCTTCGTTGTTGAGTTGTAAGAGTTCTTTATATATTCTGGGTAAAAGTGCCCTCTTGGATATGTGATTTGCAGATATTCTCTTCAGTTATGTGGGTTGTCTTTTCAGTTTTTAAATAATGTCCTTTGATGCACAAAAGTTTTTAATTTTGATGAAGTCCAGTTTATTTTTCCTTTTGTTGCTTGTATTTTTGGTGTCACATCTAAGAATCCATTGCCAAGCCCAAGGTCATGAAGATTTACCACACTGTGTTTTCCTCTAAGAGTTTTATAGCATCAAATGCTTTTGTGAAGTTAGCACAGCATGACTGCTGAAAACAAAAGTAAAAAGAAATAAAGTTTATGTACTAACCTGCTCCAGAGCTTATCTAATGCTGAAGGCTTTTTGTTTTCAGTACTATATAATTAGAAGTTGGTCCTGGATTCTGTTACCTAGACGTCACATTGTCCTCTTAGCATCTAATTAACAGAGATTGTTAACTGATGAGCTAAGTGAGAAAAAGACAATTTAATAAGAAGGTCAACATAGCCTTTGGAAGACAGGCAGATGGTTCTGTGACACAACGCCAAGCTTCTTACCAAATGAAGGGTTACAGCACAAAACAATCTCTGCTATGTTTCAAAATATTTTAGCTACCACATAAATTAATTTCATTTCTTAGGCAGATCCATTAATTAATACCTTTCACTGAATATCAAGACAGAGCCTCCACCAATAAGATGTTAGAAACAGCTTTGAAATGAGTAGTAGGAGGCCCTCATAATGCTAATCCAAACCAGGGCCAGCCTTGGGAAAACTGGACTAGAGATATTTTTTTTTTTTGGACTGGAGATTAAGTTTGTGCCTATTGTACCTACTAAGGTTTCAAAGACAGTAGGACAGCCTTCTGACCAGCCTACATCCCAGATGTGAATGATTTTCTTGGTTAGTCTCCATAGATGTTTAGCTTTGGAGGTTGAGAAATTATTTCTTACTTATTAAGAAATTGTTCAAGTTTAGGAGGAAATTATTTCAATCTAACAATTCATAAGAGATTGCTTTATCAGCTAGGATGCCAGTTTCAGGATTTATAGAGATTATATCTGCCTAGAGACCAACATTGGCTATTCGCTTCAGCTTCTCTATCTTAGTGGTAAATCCACCGGGAAAATCAACTGTTGGTGCTGCATTTTGGTAGAAATACAGTAAAAATGAAAGTGATGGTTTCAGGTACTATGGATCTTCACCTGTACCTCTCTACTCATAATGGGAGGGTACTTACATAAAAATATTTGTTGATCTTCCCCAAAGAGTTTCTGTCTTTCAAGAGGTACACTGCTAATTCCCGTGTACAGCTTTTCTCTTTGGTAGGTCATAGCCTGGAAGAAAGCAAATTCAGAGTATCCAGGAACATCCCTCTATTTACATCCCTCTACCTACAATTCCTTCCATACTAGGGGAGATCTTGCTCTTCCATTAATCTCAAGCCCTTACTTTACACTTTGAGTAATTCAGGAGCTTAATAGCTTAAAAATTAACCTCTGAGCCATCCCAAGTGGGAGGGAGTTAATGGTGTTTTATTTCCTCTTGCTTTTCAAAAGCAAGGAGTCTGAAAAGTAAGTGCATTTAACACTTTCTTAAGCAAGAAGGAGCCTGAAAAAAAAGTAAGAGCATTTAACATTTTCCTTCTCACACACTAAACCACGACATTACTGTGGACAAGCAATACATATCTTAGGGTTTCTTAGAATGGATCTGTGTATCACCAGTAGTGCAGAGGTTGATTTCAGCTGTTACCAGATGGAGAGCTTTTATTTTTAAGGTTATGCATTTATGTTAATGTGTGTTAGAAAAATATCTAACTAGCTTATCAAACTCATGGTGTCATAGATACCACTGCTTGGGTGAAATTAAAGGATGAAAAATATTGTTAATTAACTGTTTAAAAACTCCATGAGCTGTTTTAAAGAATCACATTGAAGAGTATAGGTGATATGAAAATATAGCAAAGATGATAAAGGTAAGTAACCAAAGAGCAAAATTTGGGAAACACTGAATTTATTTGTCTTTTTTTTTTTTTTAAAGATTTTATTTATTTATTTGACACACAGAGAGAGATCACAAGTAGGCAGAGAGGCAGGCAGAGAGAGAGGAGGAAGCAGGCTCCCCGACGAGCAGGGAGCCCGATGTGGGCCTCGATCCCAGGACCCTGAGATCATGACCTGAGCTGAAGGCAGAGGCTTTAACCCACTGAGCCACTCAGGCACCCAAATTTATTTGTCTTATATTAAGGGACAAGGTTTTAGCGGCTTTTCTGCAATATGTCCTGACAGCTGACTTAATAAATCTATCTAATCACATTCTATTCCCTATCTCCTACTTTGGTTATAAATGCTTACCCCTCAATTGCTTGGCATTACAAAGTATCAACTTCATTTGGGAAAAAAATGCTTACTATGGCAAGCTCTCCATGAACGTTTCTCCCAATTTTCCTCTTCATTCAAGCATTCAGATTCAGCATTTATCTGTAAATGCACTCCCTTTTGATTATGCCACATCCTGACTTCCTCTTATCAGTAAGTCAGCCTCGCCTTTCTCCTAGACTTGCTTTCGCTTCACCCACCCCTGAGCTGTATTTCTCTTGAAACTTCCATTTAGCAATGTATTTTCCTATCTGGCACTAAATGTACATTATTTTCCTCACCCATGACATTCCTATCCACTCCTCTTCCTAGTTCTTACTGCCTACTGCAACGCTTGGTGAAAATAATGACAACAAAAATAGTTAGATGTAATTACTGGCTATTTTTATAAAATTAAGTGTAGCTTCCCCTGCTCTATTCTAGGTGTATTCTAACTAAATAACTGACATTGGCCCTCTGAAGTCGAAGTGCCCTTCCATCTGGGGAGGCTGGATAAACCTAATATCAGCTTGCTCTCTCGCCTTCCTTTTCTTAGGTCTAAGGCAGACTTCCAATCCTCCTTCTGTGGTGACAGCACAACAAAAATCTGAGGCATTTGGCAATATCCCTGACAAGGCTACAGTTTTGCTTTTATTTTTGTTTTTGAGAAACCCAGTGACTTTCTTAACTAGACTAAGAGAAAATGACTCTATTTTGGACATGTTTATAAACAACTTCAAGTGAGTCATTTCTGCAGATGCAGTCTTATTTACTTTTCATCAGTTTCAATATCAGAAGCTAACCTTTCCTTAACCTCATCCCCAAATTTCAGAGCTATCTCCTGTTTGGAACCTTAATGAATTACTGCACTGTTCCATGCAATGTTTTTAGCATTTCTGCATGCAGGTTCTAGTCTATGACCTGTGACAGGGCCTTCCTGTCTCACTCAGTCAGGTGCCCAGATGTAAAGTGATCTTTGCTAACAAGGTTTTCATTGCTTGAAAGTTGTGATTAGAAAAGAGAACCCAGGGCACCTGGCTGGCTCAGTTAGTAGAGTGCGTGACTCTTGATCTCAGGGTTGTAAGTTTGAGCCCCACGTTGGGTGTGTAGAAATTACTTAAAAAAATAAAATCCTTAAAAATAAATAAATAAATAAGTTAATCCTACCCTAATGAATGTATGGATTTAAGAGTATAGTACTCCTGGGCGCCTGGGTGGCTCAGTGGGTTAAAGCCGCTGTCTTCGGCTCAGGTCATGATTTCAGGGTCCTGGGATCGAGGCCCACATCGGGCTCTCTGCTCAGCGGGGAGCCTGCTTCCTCCTCTCTCCTCTCTCTCTGCCTGCCTCTCTGCCTACTTGTAATCTCTCTCTGTGTCAAATGAATAAATAAAATCTTTAAAAAAAAAAGAGTATAGTACTCCTGTCCATATATAAAGGTAAGAATTATTGAAATGTAAATGGGTTTTATGTTGTCTCAAGAGGGAAAGAGTGAAATCTCTGGAAGTACTGAAGGTATAACTGTGAAAGAAGAAGATGGATAAAATGAAATGGAGAAGCTACTTAAAGAGACACTCAGAGAAAATTCCAGAAAAATGGGAAACTAGAGCAAGGATAGGAGGTTGAAAGGATGCTACTAGAGTCCAGTAGGAGAAGTACATTAGCCTTATAGACGTAAGTATCCAGAAAAGGCTTGGAAAGAGGAAACAGCAGCTTAAATCACTTCCTCTGAACAGAACAAAGGGATCTTGAGATGAGAAATTTGATGAAGACAGAATGAAATCCAAAGTCAACTGCTCAAGCAGTATCTGGAGATTGCAGAGAGAAAGCGGTGTTTAGCTGGGACCAAGGACAGCGCCTGGTGGTGCGAACTGAGCTTTATGACTGCCTGACCTGACAGTGAATTTTGAGTAACGATCTGTTAAAAATGGGTTTAGTGAGTTAAAAATCATCAAGCTGTTTTAAGAAGCCAGACTGTATTCCTGTCACTTGGGATAATTTGTATCCTGCAATTTCCTCACTTCAGAACAAAGCCTTGTTGAAACCTAAGTGACTAACTGGGCTGAGATAACAAGACCCAGAAAGGAGAAGCCAGAAACAAACGTACAAATGAATCAGACAAGGAAAAGGCCATCGTCCACATGGTAAGTGGTGACGGGGAAACTTACCAGTCACGGACTTTTAGGAAGATTTTCTCGGGGACTATGCTATATCTTTGTCCCAAGGTAGAAAAAGGATTATTTAGGGGTATGAAATCTTTTTAGTATGCTTCAAATCCTGCCATGTCTAGTTCTACATATGAACTGAGGTGGGTCAGAACGCACTTTAAATATATAAATATAAATATATATTACTGAATACTTAAATACAGATATATTCACACTGAAATTCAATTATAGTTGAAGCATAAGTAAAATATTTTAAGAGACATTTTCCTTCAAACCAAATTTTCCTTATGTCAGAAGTGAAACCAAAGAAACACATGGTGAAATTCTATATCCTCTCTTTTTCTACCACAGTTGCTCTGTTCTTATCTACAGGTGGAGGTTCATGTTAGCATTTAAGTTTGGCAAGCAATGGTTAAGTTTTTGATTGCTTCTGATTGAGGTTACTTTAAAATTCTTTTGCTTTGGATGTGATGAAATTCCATACACATTTTTCTTAGAGCTCTTCCCCTCAAAGACCAGTTCTAGGTTAAGAGAGTTTTGTTGTTGTTGGCTTATTTTAAAAACAAAGCTGCTAATCGAATCTGGTGGTTATCATAGGTGGCACAAAATTTTGATTTGGGGATATGGAAAAAATTTGGAGGTTGAGTGAAATAAAATGACTTGGTGGTAGAATCAGACATTGGGGTGAAAAAAGGAAAATAGGGCATATGACACTGTGCTTTCTCAGAAATGGGAGACCTGTGTCCAGTGTCAGTAATAGATGACAATAGATGACACCTTGCTCAGGGACAGCCACAAACCAAATAAGACAAACCTGGGGACACTATCCTAGCTCTTTGGTTAGTGCCCTACCCCCATGCAGTGCAGTGGGATAAAAACTCAGGTGGGCATTTGGACAAGGGGAGGAAAAGATGATCTATATTGTAGGTAATAAGAGAATTTCCTAAACATACACTTGGCGCTGGACATGAAGACAGAATTTGACATTTGCACATATAAGCCTGAGGGAACAGGGGGGTGGGTATGGGTGATGGATAGAGGATTTTTTTCTTTTCTTTTCTTTTTTTTTTTTGAGAAGGGAGCAGCCATGTAAACAGCTGTCAAATTTTGTCTTCCTTCTTGACTTTTTCTCAGTCTTTTTTTTTTTTTAAAGATTTTATTTATTTATTTCACAGAGGGAGAGAGATCACAAGGAGGCAAAGAGGCAGGCAGAGAGAGAGAGGGGGGGGGGAAGCAGGCTCCCCGCCGAGCAGGGAGCCCGATGCGGGCCTCGATCCCAGGACCCTGAGATCATGACCTGAGCCGAAAGCAGAGGCATTAACCCACTGAGCCACCCAGGCGCCCTCTCAGTCTTGATTTCACATGGCTTCCTCTCTATCGTCCCATCATGGTGTTAACAACTGCCAGGTTTCATGTTAGGAAATTGTGGAAAGGGAGCCACACTATGGTTGATACTTAAACCCCTTAGTCTCCAAGTCAAATTAAGTGAGAATTCCTCTGGCCTCTTCTATCTTCCTTCCCAAAGAAGCACATATGTGCACATGATATTTCAGGTTCTTTGCAATTCTCTGACTTTTTTCCCCATCAAGGTGTGTCTGATGTTCATCTCTAAATGTGTCCTGTCTCTGGAATGGCCCTGTTCAGACACCATACTCTCTCCACTACACATATATTAAGCATCTATGATACACACTCAGTGGATATTCATGAAGACGAGCCTGTATGTGGATGTGATCTCCCCTGGTGTCTGCAGTTTGCAGGAATTCTAAACACTCTCCCCAGATTCTCACTTTAGCAATTCATTTATAAAAATTAGTTGTGTTCTGGAGGTACCTGGCTGGCTCAGTCAGTGGGGTGTGCAGTTCTTGATCTTGGGGTCATGAGTTGAAGTCCCACATTGGGCGTGGAGTCTACTAAGAAAAAATTAGTTGTATTCTTTTCTTACCTGCTTGTCTGGCATCTGGAGTTTCTTCCTCCAGTGTTCTGTCACAAGTGAGCCAATGTTGTCAACATATCTGTCCTTGGAAGTTTTTGTCTTTCCTTGGATTTTAATGTACTTTGTTGTCTAGTGATATCAGTTGTTTGGTAGGTTTAAGAAAAGGTAAGATTATATTGATTATCCTGCCTTTTCTCTTTTATTAGGGTGGAAACAATATTATTTCCAGTTCCCTATATCCTAGATAGAAGTAGAATTGTGTTTATTTTTAATTATATTTGATTTGGGCTTATGGCAGGATAAGTAAGCATGCAGCTAGTTCTAAGAAGTAGTAACAAATGTGAGATAAAAGACATGAAAATTCAGGTGTTATCTGTAGATGCAATCATCAAAGCTGATAGAATATGATATTTTGGGGAAAAAGAAACTGCACAGAAAGAGCTGATGGTTGGAGACACAGTGAAATCATCGAGTTTACTGTAAAAAAGATAATGTATATATGTCTATGTTTGATGGGAAGTGGATGGTTGAACAAAATAATTAAACTTTCTTTGTAGTCTGTCATTCCGGTTTTTGATCTGATTTCCTGCTATCTGTGCCTTGTAGTCAAGCAGACCTGTTTCTAGAGAATCATCTGAAAGTTTTTCCTCTCTTCTTTCTCAACTAGTCAATATCTGTACATTCCGGCTTTATCAGCAAAGAAAGTAATCACGATTTCTTTTATTCCCCCCCCCCTTTGGATTCCTTTAATTATTTAAAGTGGTGCTGCTCCAAATAGCTAAAGACTAATTAAAAAAAACAACAACAACAAATGGTGATTCATTCATTTCCTCCACCAGAGCCACATCTCAGCCCAAGGGCTCAGGATGGCAGCAGCATGAGGTTAATTCTGGAATCACAGGCTGCTTGCTTGAGAGCTGTTTCACTGATCATCTCTTCTGGGTGGGAGCTCCCACTGATTGCATCTACAGAATGACAGATGAGAAATAGGCTTTCTATTTGGGAGGTAGGTATTTTAAGCAAAATTCAGGATGGTATAGGTAGGGTGGATTAGGTTGAAATGAACCCCAGTCTGACAAAGCCCTTATAATACACACACACACACACACACACACACACACACACACACACACACGATAGCAAAGGCAGTATCCACCCTCAAGAACAAGGTAGTTCTTTTCCGGCAATAGCAGTGTGGCATGATAATTAAAGTAATTAAGGCTATGGACTCTGAGCTTAAGTCCTGACTGCATCAGCCACTAGCTGTGCAACCTTGAAAAGTGATTTGCTCTCCTCAGGATTTGGTTTCCTCTAACGTTATATAGGGGTTATTCATCACAGCTAACATTTGTCAAGTATTCGCTATGCACAGAGTATTTTTCACATACTTACTTTAATTTCCTGAGGGCACAAAATTCTTCATTTAGAACAATAAAGTACATGCACATATCTTATTTATTTTTGATATGATGAACTGGAAGAAAGTTAGAAGAAAATACTCAAACTTCAGAACAAAATGGGATGGAAAACACAGAAAAGAGAGTAAAAGACAAATGGGACACAGTCACTAGGTTTAACATATGTAGCTGGAGTCCCGGGAAAAGAGAGAGAATGGGGAGAAGCTTATTATTTGCCAGAGACTGTTAAGGGTTTTACAGGTATAATGCATTTAATCCTCATAAAAAGTCTGAGGTGTAGGTACTTTTCTTGCCACATTCATTGTATGGTTGAGGAATCCCAGGCACTGCTAAGTTAGGGAACTTACCTGGGCCACGTAGCTCATAAGTGGTGGAACTGGGATGTAAACCCAGTCTAGCTTCACAGTCCACATTCTAGACCAGTCCTATTCTGAGAACTTTGTATATAGTAACTCCTAAAATGTTCACCAAGGGGCGCCTGGGTGGCTCAGTCAGTTAAGTGTCTGCCTTTGGCTCAGCCTTCGGATTAGCAAACCATGACTATGGTCTACAATACTTGCTTGTATTCAGCAAAATACATTAAATTTTTCTGTGCCCTTTCCAAACAATGAATGAATAAGCTGTATATGCATCAAGGAAAAAGACTACGTAAGACTTATAAATTCCCTAAATCTCCTTTGTTTATAATCCTGCTTGCCTGTTATTTTGAGATACAATATATATATTCTATTCCTTGGCTCTTTTTGCTTTTAAAATAAATTTTTATTTTTATCAAGTAATTAAAAAGCAAAATCGTATTGAATTAGTAGGAGAGAAGCTAAGGTATTGTAACAGACAGCTCAAGTGTTAGCTGTTGTATTTGGTGACCCCAGCAATCCTTGATTGCTTTGGATGGCTCCCAGCAACCCTTGGTGTTCTTGACTTGTGGCTACATCACTCTGGTCTCTGCCTCCATCTGCACATGACTTTCTCTCTGTGTGTGTCTGTGTGCCCTCTCCTAAGGACACCAATCATTGGATGTAGATAATTAGAGCCCACCCTAATCCAGTATGATTCTTAATTACATCTGCGAAGATCCTATTTCCAAATAAGGTCATATTCTAAGGTTCTGGGTAGACACGAATTTTTGGAGGACACATTTTAATCAACTACAACAGGTATTGGTGCCTATGTCCTGGAACCAGGGCAGGAGAGAGGGTCCATTACATTTTCTTAATTTCTTATTTTAGCCCTTTATCTTCCTTTCTTACCCCCAAGCCTGGGAACTTAGTCCAGAACCTCTTTGGTTTGGGGTGCCCATGTATCTATGGTATTTTGACAAAAGTGTTTGGGTACGTAGTTGGGTAGAGGATGGTGTAGGTGAATGTGAAGTCACAGATTTTATGAGATTGAGAAAGGAACCTAGGGAGTCTAATCATTTTCTGCCCAGATTTTTCAATCAATCCTTCTTACTCAGCCAGCCAGTCACCCCTCATTGTTGTTTTGATTTGCATTTCCCTGATTATTAGTGGTGTTGAGCATCTTTTCATGTGCCTGTTGGGCATCTGTATATTTCTTTGGAGAGGTGCCTGTTCATATCTTCTGCCCATTTTTAAATTGGATTTTTGGGGGTTTTTTGGTGTTGACTTGGTTATAAGTTCTTTATGTATTTTGGATACTAACCTTTTGTTGGATATACCATTTGCAAATATCTTCTCTCATTCAGTAGTTGTCTTTTAGTTTAGTTGATTGTTTCCTTTGCTGTGCAGAAGCTTTTTATTTTGATGTAGTACCAATAGTTTATTTTTGCTTTTGTTTCCCTTGCTTCAGGAGACATATCTAGAAAAATATTGCCATGGCCCGTGTCAAAGAAACTACTTCCTATGTTTTCTTCTAGGACTTTTATGGTTTATTTTTCACATTTATGTCTTTAATCTATTTTATTTTTGGGTGTGGTGTAAAAAAGTGGTCCAATTTCATTTTTTTCATGTAGCTGTCCAATTTTACCAACACCATTTGTCGAAGAGACTGTCCTTTCCCCATTGCATATTCTTGCCTCCTTTGTCATAGATTAATTGACCATGTAATTCTGGGTTTATTTCTGGGCTCTCTATTCTGTTCTTTTGATCTGTGTGTCTGTTTTTGTGCCAGTATCATACTGTTTGATTGCTGCAGCTTTGTATTATATCTTGAAATCTGGGATTGTGATACTACCATCATTGTTCTTTCTCAAGATTGCTTTGACTGTTTGGGGCCTTTTTTGTTTTATACAAATTTTAGGATTGTTCTAGTTCTGTGAAAAATGCTATTGGTATTTTGATAGGGATTGCTTTAAATCTGTAGATTGCTTTGGGTAGTATGGACATTTTAACAATATTTGTTTTTCCAATCCATAAGCATGGAATATCTTTCCATTTGTGTCATCTTCAATTTCTTTCATCAGTGTTTTACAGTTTTCAGAGTACAGGTTTTTCACCTCTTTGGTTAAATTTATTCCTAGGATAAATGCTTATTTTTAATGTGATGTTTGATAAAAATAATGATTTGGAAACATACGTTGCCTGGAAATTTTTGTGTGCAAATATAGCCTTAAAAATTGTTCAGTATATAGAAGATTCATAAGGAATCACTAAATTCATATTTCTAATTAATATGGTTATATAGAGTATGCTATTTGAGTCCAATAACATTTTAATTAAAAATGTATTATAAAATGAATTAAAATCTGAGAAGGTATTGTTTAAGAAAGAAATATACTAATAACAATTAGTGTAGTCATTTGAAATTTTTTCATTGAACTCTCAGCTGTACTTATAATAATGCATTAGTATGTTACTTTTTTTAAAGATTTTATTTATTCATTTGAGAGAGAGAGAGTGTGACAGCACAAGCAGGGGGAGGGGCAGAGGGAGAGGGAGAAGCAGGCTCCCCAGTGAGCACGGAGCCTGATGCGGGGCTCCAGCCCAGGACCCTGGGATTGTGACCTGGGCCAAAGGCAGACGCTTAACTGACTGAGCCACACAGGGACCCTGGTTTTAAGATTTCTATTTATAATCTTCCTTTAAAGAAAATTTTAGAGGAAATACTTGACTTTTCTTTTTTCTTTGTTTTTAATTTTTTTTGAAGATTTTATTTCTTTGAGAGAGAGAGAGAGACCACACATGCCTCCATGCAGGAGTGGGAGTGGGGCAGAGGGAGAGTGAGAAGCAGACTCCCTGCTGAGCAGGGAGCCCCACGTGGGGTTTGATCTCGGACAGTGGGATCATGACCTGAGCTGAAGGCAAACACTCAACTGACTGAGCCACCCAGGTGCCCCAATATTTGACTTTTTAAGTATAATTCATTTTACTTCCACTCCCTTGCTTTACTTAGGCCGATAATACTCTTATTCAACCATATGATATAAATTTCTCTCAAACAAATTTGAGCTCTTATGGGTTCATTAATCCTATATATTGAGGTTTTGAGTTTCACATGACAGCGACAAGAACAGACTTCAACAGGTATAGAGGCACAGCTTCATGCTGGCCCTTGATGACCTTGTATGTATCCACACAGGCCATGTTAAGCAAGACTGAACAGCAGCTGATTTGGGAGAATGCTTATGATTTTCCCAGAACATGGGAGCATGGGAGGCTTATAAGGTGTTTCCAAATGGTCTTCCCACTTGCCCCTATATCTACCAGGGAGGGTGTCATAAAACAGTTTCTGATGAGGTATGAGGCTTTCTGACTTGTCTCCATGCCCTACTTAGGGTACAGCTGCAGTCTATAAAACTACTTAGCTGCAGCATGATGTTGGCTTCTCAGCCAAAGGGTGTCCCATCATTTGTGTGGTGGTCATCAGGCCTCTTAAGTTTTAGTATTGCCATGTCCAAGTGGCCACAGGAGCTGGCACTTTGGATACTCTTTCTTAGGCTGCCTATGTTGGTGGTAAACTATCTGAATTTAAAAAAGGGCTGTTGTTTCTTTTCTGGTCAAATCTGTTAGTCATACCTTGCACTTGACAATAGTAAAATAGCTAAAAATAAAGTGTGTTTGTGTGTGTGTGTCTGTGTGTATGTTTTAAATACATCAGGAAAAGATGAATTTTTCAATAAATCATTCTGGGGCAACTGGCTATTTAGAAAAAATCTGTATCTGTACTTCATTTCTTATAATGTTCCCCTCCCCAATTCAGAGATAAAATATTTAGTCAAAAAAAAAAAAAAGAAAGAAAGAAATGAAACCATGAAAATGCAAATGAGAAAATGAATACATTTTCAAAAATGCTTTTGGAGATGAGATCTTTCATATGGTACAAAGCGCAGACTTTATAAAACAAAAGAATGATGATAAAGTTGACAAAATAAAAACAATTAAAACATTTAGGGGTGCCTGGGTAGCCCAGTAGGTTAAGCATCTGATTCTTGATTTCGGCTCATGTCATGATCTCAGGGTCCTGGAATTGGGCCCATGATGGGCTCTGTGCTTGAGGATTCTCTCTCTCTCTCTTCCTCTCCCTCTGCCCCTTCCCCCACTCAAGTGCACACACATGCTCTCTCTCTCTAAAATAAATAAATCTTTAAAAACAATTGAAACATTTATATGAGAAAAATATACCATAAAAATATTTAAAAGAAAAAAGGGAAACTGGAAAAATATATTCTCAACATATGTGACAGACAAAAGACATTTCTATTGCATACAAAGAATTTTTTTTTTTAAAGATTTTTTATTTATTTATTTGACAGAGAGAGAGAGCTTACAAGTAGGCAGAGAGGCAGGCAGAGAGAGAGGAGAGAGGAGGAAGCAGGCTCCCTGCTGAGCAGGAGACCGATGTGGGCCTCGATCCCAGGACTCTGGGATCATGACCTGAGCCGAAGGCAGCGGCTTTAACTCACTGAGCCACCCAGGCGCCCCAAAGAATTTTTTTTTTAAGATTTATATAATTTAGAGAAAGAGAGAATGTGAGTGGGAGGAGGGGCAGAGAGAGAGGGAGAAGGAGAAAATCTCAAGCAGATTCCCGACTGAGCGCAGAGCCCCATACGGGGCTTGATCCCATGACCCTGAGGTCATGACCTGAGCCAAAACCAAGAGGTGAGGGCGCCTGGGTGGCTCAGTGGGTTAAAGCCTCTGCTTTCAGCTCAGGTCATGATCTCAGTGTCCTGGGATCGGGGCCCGCATCGGGCTGCCTGCTCGGCAGGGAGCCTGCTTCCCCCTCTCTCTCTCTGCCTGCCTCTCTGCCTCCTTGTGATCTCTCTCCCTCTGTGAAATAAATAAATAAAATCTTAAAAAAAAAAACAAAAAAAACCCCAAAAAACCAAGAGGTGATTGCTTAACCAATTGAGCTGCCCAGGTGCCCCTCATACACAAAGAATTTTTATAAATTAGTGAGAAAAAGATAAAAAAGGAGAACACACATTCTGCAGTAACTCTCCATAAATGGCCAATAAACATTTGTCATTTATAATTAAAGAAATTAATATTAAAACAGTAAGAAGATACTATTTTTCATCTATTAGACTGGCAAGGATTTAAAATAGTCATAACATCCAGTGCAGGTAAGGGATAGGGAAAGAAGAATCATTCTTGCATAGTTGGTGGGAGTGTGAGTTTGTACAAATCTTGTCAGAAGACAGAATTTAGCAATCATTAAAAAATGTAACATGCATCTACTGTTTGACCTAGAGATTTCTCTTCTAGGATATGTTTGCATGAATCCACAAGAGTGTATAAAAAAGATGTTCATTGTAGCGTTGTCTGTAATAGCAAGAAAACTGGAAATAACTTCATTCCCTATCAGTAGGGGCTTGGTTAAATAAACTATGGTGCTCTCTGATATAAATGGAAACCTAAGTAAAACATTTTGATGTAAATCTGCAATACTCATATGGAAAGGGTTCCCAGATATACTTCAAAAAAAAAAATGCAGATTGGCAGAAAAGTATCATATTATCCCATTTACCTTAATTAATTGTATATACATAGCAAACTCATGCATGATTTTGGAAGAAACTTAATAATGGTAACCTCTATAGAGTGGCTGGCCTTTTATTTTTTCCATATTTTTTAGAGATTATACATATTATTTATTAATTTATTTATTCCTGCTAATTTTTTAAAACTATACAACTGATTATTATGTACTCTCCAACACTAATGTGAACACTTCTTTATCCCCACCTCCATTAACCATTAACACCCTGAGGTATAACTAATGTGTTTTTTTTTAGAGCAAATATTCCAAAATAACACCATAGCTCATCTTCTAGTGTTGCCACAGATAGAGTCTGTAAACTTTATGCCTAACTTGTTCAATTTTCAATAAATCTCAACCTGGTTAGCTGCTGAAAAAAAGGAAAAATTTGAAAAAATTTTGTTTTTGTTTTTGTTTTTTGCTATGAGTATAGTTTACTTTTTTAAAAAACCAATATAAATTGCAAAAACTTACACAAATACCTTATATATTTTTCAAAAATTTTTTCTTTTAAGATTTTATTTATTTGACAGAGGGCGAGAGAGGGAACACAAATGGGGACAGTTGAAGATGGGGAAGCAGGCTCCCCACTGAGCAGGGAGCCTGATGTGGGACTCTATCCCAGGACCCAACCCAGATCATGACCTGAGCTGAAGGCAGTCGCTTAATTGATTGAGCCACCCAGGCGCCACCACCTCCGCTCCCTCTTATAAACTTTTAAATTATCTTCAAATTTAAATTTTACTTTTTTTGAGTCAAACCACTAAGAATAAACTCTCAGCTCATTTTATACACTATTAGAGAAAAAAAGGAGTTAAAAACATGGTCCATGTCAAGTAGCTTACAGTCTTCTTAGTAAGGCATTAAAAGAAAAGTTCTTCCCTACACTAAATCTAAGCACAGAATGACTTCAGAAACAGGGGGCTTCTATCTTGTAGGAGCTACAGTAACTAGAAAAGGCCTCAGTCAGGCGGTGGGACTTGAACTGAACTTTGGAAATGAGACAATTTAGAGAGGGCAGTAGCAAGGTCATTTCAGCAATCTACTGGCTCTTGCACAGGCACTGAAGCAAGAATGTGCTTGGCATTGTAGGGAAGTGCCCAGATAGATGTCCCTGTCTAAAATAAGAGTGCGTGTTAGGAAATAAATTTTATACAAGTAAGGTGGAATTAGATTGTGGAGGGCTCTCATTTCTCCAAAATGAGAAGCTTTTTCTCACAAGGAGAAGCTTGACCTTGATAATCTAGGCAATGTAGATTTTCTTAAAGATTTATTTATTTATTTGGGTGGGGAAGAGCAGAGGGAGAGAGAGTCTTTTAAGCAGACTCTCCACTGAGCACACAGCCTGTCATGGGCTCATCTCACCTGACAGACCCTGAGATCACGACTCTTGACCTGAGCTAAAACCAAGAGTCAGGTGTTTAACCGACTGCACCACCCCGGTGCCCTGACAATGTAGATTCTTGAGAGGATGAGTAGTGACATGATGAAAATAATTATTAGAAATATTAATCTGATAGCCATATATGAGATAGACTGAAGTAGGGTGAACTGTACTGGGACAATGGCAGTGGAGAATGAAAAAAGGTAGCTCTCATTTTCTCTAGCCTACAAGCCTAGAAGAACAGATAAAAATGCTCTAGACAACACTCTTAATTGGTTGATGGAAGCTAATAAGAACCATATTTCTCCACTCTTTATGTACCTCCTGGATATAATCTCTTTCCTTCAAATTCAGTAACATTCTATATACATTAAGATGTTTTCCCCAACCATTTCTTCTGTCATTTCTTTTCTCGATTATATTGGTAAAGACCCAACCCACAATTTCCCTTGATTTCAGTGCTTTTTATCTCTTATTTTTAAATCCACTAAGCTTTCTTCTAACTTAATCTTTATATCTTCTTTTTTCTTATTTCTCAGTATTATTTCAACTCCATTAAATCTCATGCTCCCAATTATTTGACTACTTGAAGTCATTAGGGAGTTATCTTTGTACCAGCCCAACCTAGCAACATGTAGGAGTAGAAGGTAATCATCAAGTACCATGAAGATCTATAATTAAATTAATGATGGTAATAGTCAAAGATATCCCCACATCTTTAGTCTTGTTTTTGCTGAGATTTCCCTATTTTTTCTATCTCCTTCTCTTAGGGAAACTACATGAGTTGACATGATTAAGAATGATCTTATAAAACTTGTAAAAATATTATATACTATGTGACATGAAATGCCCTTTCTTAATAATGGCTAAAAGAGAATATCTTACAAGGTTCAGTCAGTGAAAATACTGGAAGGAAATCTCTAGAAGGAGAAGCCAAGTAAATGACCTTAATTCTTTCACCTCCATTTTCATCTCCCTTTGGGAAGATTTGTGCTGTCCTACTTTGAATTATGCTGGATACCAAACTCTGGCCAAATGTGAACAACATATTCTTCCTTGCTTCTCCTTAAGACAGAAGAAATAGGTGGTCATTTTGAAAACTTCACCAAACAGTAAGATAAAGTAAAAAATTAAAGGACAGAGCAAAATAAAAACAAATAAGCACAAGAGATATAGGTTTTTATTATGAAATAATTATAACCATACAACAACCTTAAAGGATTAGATCCACTTTGCAAGCCTGGTTTCCTTCCCTTTCATCTTCTTGCCTCTATATGACAGGGCATCTCATTTCCCTTCACAGAAGAGCTGTTTTCCTAACATACTGACTCATTCTTAGACCAAGATTTAGGAGCCAGGTTTAAATGTCTCAGACTAACTGAGGTCTGTCTTCTCATGCAGTTCAGGTTTCTTCCTTCCTTCCTTCCTTCCTTCCTTCCTTCCATCCATCTTTCCTTCCTCCCTCCCTTCCTTTTCTCTTTCTTTCTTTTTCTTTCTCTCTCTCTCTCTCTCTTTCTTTCTTTCTTTCTTTCTTTCTTTCTTTCTTTCTCTCTCTTTCTTTCTTTCTCTTTCTTTCTTTTTCTTTCTCTTTCTTTCTTTTCTTTCTTTCTTTCTTTCTTTCTTTCTTTCTTTCTTTCTTTCTTTCTTTCTTTCTTTCTTTCTTTCTTTCTTTCTTTCTTTCCCCTTTCCTCTCCTCTCCTTTCCTTTCCTTCCTTAAGATTTTATTTATTTATTTGTCAGAGAGAGAGAGAGAGAGAGAGAGCCCATAAGCAGGGGGCACACAAGCTTCCTTCGCTGAGCAGGAAGCCTGATGTAGGGCTGGATCCCAGGACCCTGGAATCATGACCTGAGCCGAAGGCAGACGCTTAACTGACTAACCCACCCAGGTGTCCCATAATTCAGGTTTCTAACCTGAGGTATATACCTTATCTATCCATAGCAGATTATTGAACTTATTATAATTCACACAATGAGTTACCCAAACCTTTCTGGCTGAAGTTAACAGATTGTGCTACTTCTAGAGTATCTGCGAGGAAGTGATCCAAAAGGTTACCATCATTATCATCATCCTCATCAACATCATCACAAAATGACCTTAATCATATCACTATAACACATACCCAGTAACAACAGAGTAGTCATCTCATAGAAATACATAGGGAACGAAGAAGGAAAAAATATGAGCAATCCTGGAGGAAAAAATTATGACCTCCTACACTCCGTTAGGAAAGAGTTTAGTCATCCCCCCCACCTGAAAAAGGACAATTAAGTGAAAAGATAAATTAAAACTATAATGAAGGTGAACCTGAATTTGGAAATGTGAAATAATGTTTCATCATTTCACTTAACCAGATATATTAAAATTTTTTTCAATACTTATTTTTTTAAAATATTTTTATTTATTTATGTGACAGAGAGAGAGAGATCACAAGTAGGCAAAGAGGCAGGCAGAGGAAGAGGGCGAAGCAGGCTCCCTGATGAGCAGAGAGCCCAATGCGGGACTCGATCCCAGGACCCTGAGATCATGACCTGAGCCGAAGGCAGAGGCTTAACCCACTGAGCCACCCAGGTGCCCCAATACTTATGTTAATAAAAGCTAAAACCAAAAGGGGGAAAATCCCTCATTTTAAACAAAGAAAATCATATTGCTATGCTTACAGGTTTTTCTTTCAAGTGTCAAGATTTTAGAATCAAAACATTGCCTATCAATTGTTGACTCATTAACAGGCTTATTGGTTTTAAATTAAATTCAATACTCAGTGGGATAATAGGCACTATGCTAGAGGGTAGGTGAATAATAGTAAGAAGAAAGCATTTCACATGCCTTCAGGAGTTCATAGGCCAATGGGAAAGACAGAACAATTATTAGAACCATTACCTAGGAATATATATTTTAAGGTTTGAGAATTGGAAACTGTAATTGTTTGCATACTTATTTATTGAATCTGTTTTTAGAAATGAGTTTATTCCTTAAAAATTCTTCCCTCTGGGTGCCTGGGTGGCTCAGTGGGTTAAAGCCTCTGCCTTCGGCTCAGGTCATGATCTCAGGGTCCTGGGATTGAGCCCTGAATCGGGCTCTCTGCTCAGCAGGAAGCCTGCTTCCTCCTCTCTCTCTGCCTGCCTCTCTGCCTACTTGTGATCTGATCTCTCTCTCTGTGTCAAATAAATAAAAAAAAAAATCTTTATTTTTTTTAAAGATTTTATTTATTTATTTGACACAGAGAGAGAAATTACAAGTAGGCAGAGAGGCAGGCAGAGAGACAGGGAGAGGAGGAAGCAGGCTCCCTGCTGAGCAGAGAGCTGGATGCGGGCCTCAATCCCAGGACGCTGAGATCATGACCTGAGCCGAAGGCAGAGGCTTTAACCCACTGAGCCACCCAGGCGCCCCAAAATAAAATCTTTAAAAAAAATTCTTCCCTCTATACTTTGTTATGTTGCTCTGGTGAGTTGAACTTTACAGAGTCTTCACTTCATTTAGCATTATTAGTGAGAACATTTAATGGAGAGAAAAAAGCATTAGGTGAATGCCAATGATCTTAGTGTATAAATAAAAGATTGCATCATAATTAGACAGCTGGATTTGCTTTCTTCTTTTGAAGTGCAATGATTCAAGGAGAATTTTTCTTAATATTTCAAATCAGTCATATTTGAATTCAAAATTAAAATACCAGCCAGCTGCAAATCTATGAGCAACAGTTGCATTATGAAGCCTTTATTATTAGAGACATATTAGATACCCAAATTTCAAGTCATAACATTTCAGTAAAATACATAATATGTAGTTTCCTTTAATAAAATATTTTGTATAGAAATAGCAAAATATTTTTATACAAAGTAGTGGGTCTGTCGTCACTTCCATTTGCAAAGGATGAAAACTGTCAATAAGGCCTGTTTGCAAGAGCATCTCAGGTTCTAATAGTCAGGGAAGTAATAAAGAGCAATTATGAAATAAATGAATATGTTTTCCCAGATGCCATTTGAGGGAGAACACTTTGGAAGATCCAAAGGAAATAAGAAACTTCAACTGAGATTGTCAAGGCTGAGAAAGCCACTAGTGGAGGCATAAATATAATCATCAAACACAGCTATTTATTATAAAATCATGTTAGGGGGGCACCTTGGTGGTGCAGTTGGTTTTGGCTCAGGTGGTGACCTCAGGGTTGTGAGATCAAGCCCTAGGTCAGCCTCTCTGCTTAGCAATGAGTCTGCTTAAGGCTTGCTCTTCCTTTCCCCCTGCTCCTCCTCCCCCCCACCTCCCCTCACTCGCCCTCACCCCCTGTCCCGCTCGCTTCTTTGAGTTCTCTCTCTCTAAAATAAATAAATAAATCTTTAAAAAAAGGATAAAATCATGTTGGCTTCAAACTTATTCTGAAAGCAGAAATGGGATTCTGTGGGCTCCTGTTTTAGGGAGTGAAATTGAGGATGGGTTTTTTTGTTTGTTTGTTTTTAAAGATTTTATTTATTTGACAGAGAGACTGTGAGAGGGAACACAAGCAGGGGGAGTGGGAGAGGGAGAAGCAGGCTTCCCACTGAGCAGGGAGCCTGATATGGAGCTAAATCCCAGGACTGGGTACCTGACTTGAGACGCTCGATGACTGAGCCACCCAGGTGCCCCTGTTTTGTTCGTTTTAACCAGAGATCCATTGCTTAACTTGTTTCTCTTCCCAAAGGGCAGTTCTGAGAGCTGTGATACTCTTTCCCACCCACATCACTTCTTTTAACCACCTAGCTCCATTTTTCAAATATATAGCACTGAATCCACCATAAAACTACTTTGTCCTTCATTGAGTGCTGTTTGCAGTTCAGTACTGAATAGAAATATAATGTCCCTGACTTCAAGGAACTCATAATCTACTTAAGGAGGCAAGAGATAAATACATAAAAGACACAGTACAGGGCAAGCCAGGCAGTATTTATAGAAACTGACATTGTCAAAGAGATGGTCTTTAATTGGACTCTAGGGATGGTGGAGTGGACATTCTTGGCTCTGTAACTAATATTCATTACCTACTTTCCCATTACTAACAGCACCTAGACTTTAACTTGGATTATATCCTCTACCTTAAGCTCAAGTACTTGGAAGGAAGCTTATCCCACATCAAGCTTCAGGAGGAGTTCTGGCTGGTTTAACCCAGTCATTAGCATACTCCATTTCCCCTGGTCACATCGTTGTTCAGTTGGGGCTATGGGTAGGGGATGGGGAGAGGAGGTATGACCCAATCAAGGTGAATTTCAGGAATCTTGTCTGGAATGCTGGGAAGAATCTCTCTCTTCCTCCAACAACAAGGTGAAGCCCAGAACCATTACCAATTTTCCAGATGTCAGTCAGCTTGAGGGCCAAGGAAGTATATAGAGGAGGACACTGGCAAGAGAACTGCAAAGAAACAGAGGGTAGAGCCTCTGGACCAAGCCAATCTGAAACATGTTTTACCACTAGACCAACATATTTCCTTATTATTTAACCTAGTCTAAGTTGGTCTTTTTTTTTTTTAAGATTTTATTTATTTATATGACAGAGAGAGAGAGAGATCGCAAGCAGGCAGAGAGGCAGGCAGAGAGAGAGGAGGAAGCANAAGATTTTATTTATTTATATGACAGAGAGAGAGAGAGATTGCAAGCAGGCAGAGAGGCAGGCAGAGAGAGAGGAGGAAGCAGGCTCCCCGCTGAGCAGGGAGCCTGATGCGGGCCTCGATCCCAGGACCCTGAGATCATGACCTGAGCTGAAGGCAGAGGCTTTAACCCACTGAGCCACCCAGGCACCCTAAGTTGGTCTTTTGTTTCATGTAGCTGCAAGCCTTCTGATTTAGATGGCTGCATTTCAGATAAGTAGAGCCTGGGGTGTTCTGGGCATAAGTGATACTGAAGAGATGCAAGTAAGTCAGAAACCCCTTGAAGATAGAGAATAGACTAATATGTTTGGGGTGGAGGGTCTATAGAATATAATTGTCAGGGCAAGTGTAAGGCAAAAGTGGTTTGGAGGCAGATGTGGAAAAATTTAAAACTCAGGCTATGGATTTTGGACTTGTTTTGTAGGCAGGGTCAGTTAATGAGTTTTGATTGGAAATGTCAGAATAACATTTATTGAGCCCTTACAACGTGCCAGGCTTTATTCATGTATTACCTCACTTAATTATTGAAATCTTTAATGAGGTGCTATCTCTTTTCCTGTTGGACAGATGAGGAACATGCTTAGGAACATGGTAATTGGCAGAGCTGAGAATAGAATACTTGCATTCTGACATTAGGGCTGTTACCCTTAACTATTGCTTTAGTGTGCCTCCTTCATGGAATAATAAAAGTGATGCTTTTTTTAGAATTTATTTATTTATTTGACAGAGAGAGTGAGAGCGCACAGCAGGGAGAACGGTAGAGAGCACGAGCGGGGAAGGGGGCAGAGGGAGAGGGTGAAGCAGGCTCCCCACTGAGCATGGAATCCCATGTGGGACTCGATCCCAGGACCCTGGGATCATGACTTGAACCGAAGGCAGCTGCTTAACCAACTGAGCCACCCAGGCACCCAAAAGTGACGCTTTTAAAAGGTTAATGTGCTCGTGGTGTGTAGAACGATTTGGAGGGAAGAGTAGAAGGGAGTGAAACAAGGGAAAATAGTTCTGGCACAAAGTTTTAGAACTGAAGAGAACACAGTGATTATTCTGTGCAGTTCTACTCATTTAATAGAGGAATTTAGGGTTCAGAGATTGTGACACCTAAGATGACATAACTAATTCGTGGTATACGGACTCAAAGTCCAGTGATACTGGATAATGAGCCACCCAGGAACCCCAGAAATACAATTTTATTTACTTATTTTTTTTTTTAAGTAATCTCTACACTGAACATAGGGTTCGAACTCACAGCACAGAGATCAAGAATTGCAGCCAGGTGGCCCTGGGGGTACAATTTTAGATATTAATTTCATTGAGGTAGTCACTAAAACCACAGTTTTCTCATTCAAGTAAGAGTAAAACAGGGACACCTGGGTGGCTCAGTGGGTTAAGTGTCTGCCTTTAGCTCAGGTCATAATCCCAGGATCCTGGGATCCAGCCCCACATCAGGCTTCCAGCTCAGCGGGGAGCCTGCTTCCCCTACTTGTGCTCTCTCTCTCCCTCTGTCTCTTGCTCTGGCAAATAGATAAATAAATTCTTTAAAAAAAAAGTAAGAGTAAAACAAAGTGAGGGCATTATTACTATTTTTTTATCTCCTGCATCATTTGGGGTCATTTCAGTTACTTAAAAAAACTTTAGGGGAATAAACTTACAGTTACTTTGAGACAACTTTTGTAATGCTTCTGCTGGATTTGGATAAAAATCCTCCAATCAGTGGTGGGGAGATTAGCAAAAACATGCTTAAAGTTGTACCTCGTCATGGTCATTAACTCCATACACATTTGTGTATTAGAAACACTATTTATAAGGTAATTAATTCCTGTGTGTATATATTTTGACAGTGGGGTGGCTAGAGTCATTCTTTTTCACTTTTGGTACTGTTTCCATTTTATCAAAGATTCTCATCTATAGTTTTAGGGTAAAACCCGGATATATCCCCATCAACCTTTTAACATCAATTCTTTTTGAGTTTACTCCCCCCACTTTCTGTGGCTACACTAAGAAAGTAAACTTTACTGTCTTTTTTTTTTTAAGATTTTATTTATTTATTTGACACAGAGAGAGAGATCAGATCACAAGTAGGCAGAGAGGCAGGCAGAGAGAGAGGAGGAAGCAGGCTCCCCGCTGAGCAGGGAGCTTGATGCGGGCCTCGATTCTAGGATCCTGAGATCATGACCTGAGCTGAAGGCAGAGGCTTTAACCCACTGAGCCACCCAGGTGCCCGACTTTACTGTCTTCATGGCACCATTTTCTTATGCTCTCTCTAATGTGATTTTCATCTGTGAATCTGAAACCAACATCATTTGCTCACTTTCACCTTTCAGTGTATTTTTTTACCATGAAAAAAATCACTTGAAATGTAAAGACTTAAAAACTAAGTTGATATAAATGAAAACTAAAGAAAAATCCACACTTTTTCTGCTGACATAGTAAGTCATTTCTCTAATACTTATTTTACTCTTCGTCTATTATGTGGCAACCATATGGCTTGGGCGGGCCAGGTCTCTCAGGTAATCCAATTCTCTTGCTACAGGGATGGGTTCAGGTTAGTCGGACCTAAGTCATCAGAGCATGGCCTGCCCAGGTCACAGGGATGAATGAGAAGTGCTCTAGTCAGTGCATAGTTTAGAACTTATGTTGAATGGATATGGGAGCAGATTAGCTCAAATGTGGAAGGGCCCTGTTTTTGTCAGCCAGACTACATCTGTGAAAGGAATCATTGTTATAGTGGGTACCATGGACAGTGGAGTACATATCAAGAATGAAGTAGGAGTCCCTGATAAAACATAACTAGACTGCTGATTCAACCAATTCTGAAACCTTATCTACTTCTGAATTTTCTAGTTAAATGAGACAATAAATGTCCTTCTTGTTTGTCAGTTTGTTTTGAATTTTCTTTTATATACTGCTGAAAGCATCCTGAAGTTAAAGCATACTTTCTTTAGTGATAAGTTGTCAGTTACTGTGGGGAAGCCCTGGAACAGATTCTATCTTTAAACCTTTGTACTCAGTTTTTCCTTCTTGACTAAATTACTCATGGCAGGGGTGCCTGGGTGGCTCAGTCAGTTAAGGTCTGGCTCCTGGTTTTGGATCAGGTCATGATCTCAGGGTTCCACACTCAGCAGAATCTGCTTGAGATTCTTTCACTCCCTCTCTCTTTGCCTGCTCCCCTGCTCATGCTCTCACTCTCTCTCTCAAATCAATAAATATATCTTTAAACTACTCATGGCAATTGCACGAGGCCTTACAATGAAGCCTTATTTATCCATTGCTTACACATGGGGAATGTGTCTGTTACCATTCTCATGCACTTACTTACAAATGAGCTCATTTTCTCAAGGGTGTTATGATCTTGAGACGTCTTCTGGGATTTCCAAACCCTGGTGTTGTTTCTCGAAGGAGAATGATGTTGTTGAGCCTGCCAAGATTTCTGCACCTTCAATGTGGTTTTCAAATGTTACCATTTCTTAATTCCTTGACTGTTGGGTAAAAAAAAAAAAATTAAAAATATTTTACAAAATGATATATTTTAAAAGAAATTTTAAAAATAAAGACATAGGGATGCTTTTTATGTTGATTCCCTGCAGTACAGATGCAGAACTGATCCTTTATCATGCTGTGGAATAGAAATTTCTTCTAAGATGAAAATGTTCTATACTAGTACTCTGCAAAATGTAGCTACTAGCCACATGTATAGCTATTGAGCACTTGAGATGTGACTACTATAACTGAAGAACTGAATTTCTTTTTTTTTTAAGATTGTATTTATTTATTTGACAGACAGAGATCACAAGTAGACAGAAAGATAGGCAGAGAGAGAGAGGAGGAAGCAGGCTCCCTGCTGAGCAGAGAGCCCCATGCGGGCCGGGCCTCGATCCCAGGACCCTGAGATCATGACCTGAGCCGAAGGCAGAGGCTTTAACCCACTGACCACCCAGGCGCCCCAAGAACTGAATTTCTAATGTTATTTGATTTTAATTAATATAATAATAAATTGATTTAAATTTAAATAGCTACGTGTGGCTAATGTGGCTATGGCTAGTGCCTACCATGTTGGACAACATAGTTCTAGATCAATCTGAGACTATTACAGGGTTAAATAGAACAATGGCCAAAGATGGCTATAGCCAAACAAGTGTGTTTTTATTGTCTTTTCTTATTTCTGGGATGTAGTTCAACACTGATTTAATACCTTTAAATCAAATTAAGTGAGACTACTGGATTCTTGTGTGGACTCCTCTCTCCCTCACCTGTCACAGCTGATTGGTCATCAAGTCCTATTCATCCTACATGTTAAAAATATTTTAAAGATACCCCCTCCTTTCCATGTCCATCACCATGGTTCAGGTTCTGTGTGACCTTTATTATTTCAATAGCTTCTTCATTTTTCTCTTTACCACCACCACTCTTGCTTCTGTCCATTTTACTCTCTACCTGTTCATAGAGCAACCTTTCCTAAATACAATCTTACCATATCACTTTCCTACTTTAGAATACACTTCGTATTCAAAATGTGGTCCATGGATCAGTGCACTAGAAATGTAGACTCTCAAGCTCTACCCAAAACTAAGTGAATCTGAATCTGCATTTTAATGAAATCTACAAAGGTGATTTTTATGCACATTCAAGTTTGGGAAGCATTGTTGCAGGATGAAGTCCAACTCCTTACCATATCTTAGACATTCTGTTTCCAGCCCCATTTGCAGCAACCGCCCCTTCCCAACCTCTTAAAACCCACACTCCAAGTCATACAAAATAATTTGCAATTCCATGTATTCATCTTTGTTTTTCTGCCTAAATAACCTTTCTTTCAATACCCATTTGAAAATTTTCTATGGTTTTGGGGCGCCTGGGTGGCTCAGTCAGTTAAGCAGCTGCCTTCAGCTCAGGTCATGACTCCAGAGTCCTGGGATCGAGTCCTGATCATCAGGCTCCCTGCTTAGCAGGGGGTCTGCTTCTCCATCTCCCTCTGCCCCCTCTCCACCCATGCTTTCTCTCTATCAAATAAATAAATAAAATATTTTTTAAAACCTGAAATTTTTCTATGTTTTCTCATAAAAGGTAGGTATATCCTCTCTTTGTACTCCCACAGAATTCTATAGATACCTTTCTTAGAGCATGTACCACAATGGATTATAAGTGTTTGTGCCTCATGCTAGACTTGTGACGTTTTTGAGGGAGACATTATTTCTTATACAGCTATGTTGTTCTCAATAGTCCTGGTACATGCTTGCTGTTTGAGTGATATGTTTCAGAAGTCCTAGATAATGGTTGTATTTTACATTTGAATCATTACATTTGTAGTGTAATGTAATGATTTATTTTAAAAGAAATTTAAAAAATTAAAAAGAAATTAAAAAATTAAAAAATGTAATGATAAAGAATCTTACTGATCACCTGGTAGAAGAATTTTATTTTATAAGAGGAAAACCAAAGCCCCCAAAGTTGAATAACTTCTCCCAAATTATTGGCATGGTGACATTTCCTCTGTATATATGAAGTACCCTATAAAATATTCAGCCAATAAATATGATAAATTTATTACTCTCTGATATTTGAATGAACAAAATTATCATTGACTAAGGTAAAGACTCTAATAAACTTGGATTAGTCTTGATCTCTTCTGCTAATCTTTTCTTCACCTTTCCCTTGTGGGAAATGACTCTGTTCTATCTCCCTTTCAGTTTAGTGTTATATGACGCTAATCAGAAAGATAGTGAAGTAATTAGGGATGCAGTACCATCAGTACACAGCTGATAGTAAGCTTTGCCTCTCCTTTCATCAGATCTAGGATGCAGTTTCTTGAATTTCACAGTGTCTGGCAGAGTAAAGGACATGGATGAAAGCATTTGGATCAGACACCATCTAGATAAGGCTAAAGTGATCCTCATGGGCAGAGGGAGACATTTGAAGTATACAGCAGCCAGTTCATGTTGCAGAAGATAAACCCACCTTGTGTCTCTAAAAGCCACAATTTTTTGGGAGATCTTAGATTGCAGGCTATTCCTAAGTGATTAGATTTTGGCCAAGACTTCCACAATCACTTCCTACATGCTTTCAAATAAACAACTATTATCTTTTCTTCCAGTTGGGTAGATTGTTATGGCTTTATCTTCTTGCACTATATTTTTAGCCTATGTGGATGACTACTATATCCATTATTATGCTTGTCTTACAAATCCTTGGCTGTTTGATCCATTTTTGCCATGAATCTTCATTTGAAGATGGGCTCAGTATTCTTGGTATTCCTATTTCTGGATTCCAGATGGATCAAAATCTTGTCCTAGGGGAGAATGTAATCTAATCAGAGGGATTTTACGCTTTTCTAATGGAGAGTTCATTAACTCTATTTCAATCAAATTTATTAAATGTCTAGCATACAGTATGGTAATTACATGATGGTTATGACATAGGCCTTTATTTTGGAACTCACTGTTTGAACTGAAATATATTTTCTATACCCATTGCATATTGTCCATCTGAGCCTAATTCATATTGCACCAAATACAGTACAACCACAAAATCTGATGGACAAACTGGGGTACTTTTGAGAGTGAAAAGAGTTGTAATTAATAATTACACCTGATCAATAGATTATACAAGGGCTGTCCTGAGCAAGCTGGGATAGTGTCAGGCAAACTGGAACATACAGTCACCTTAACTAAACATTAGTTTCTGTTATAGCTGTTTTTTTTTTTTTTGCCATTTTAAGTATGCCAGTTTAGGTTAAATGTAAACTATTTTATGATGCCTCTTATATGTTAAACATTGCAGTTAAAGTGTACTAGTATTTTAGTCAGGGAAACAATATATGCATGTAACCATATTAAGCAATTGTGTATAGCGGCATTAATATTGGACAGGGAGCTGGGAAACCTCGATTTGAAAATTTGCCTTGGAATTCAATCTCTTCCTTCAGTCAAATCAGTTAACCTCTGAGGGTGTTTTCTAACCTATGAAATGGGGTGATACTAATTCTTCATAGGATGGGGGAAGAAGGTGGTAAAACATGTGAAAGCAGCTAACATGGTATGTATCAAACAATGAATGCTTGATAAAAGGTTATCTGAGTTTGATTTTCTAGCTTAATGAAAGTCAGCCAGAGTAGAAGCTAGAGACTCTTATTATTTTGCTAAAAACTTTTATTATGAAGGATTTTTTACAGTCTTCCATGGCCAGTTTTGCTCCATTCACACCCCACCCATATTATTTTGAAGCAAATCTCAGATATCACATTGGTAATATCATCCGTAGGTATCTTAGTATGTATCAATAGGGAGTCTTTATTTTTTACATCATCACAATATCATTATTAACCTAAAAATAATTACCTATTATTATCAAATACCTTGTTACTGTACACATTTCCAGTTCTCTCAAAAGTTTTTCCAGTCTTTTTTTAAAAAATCAAGGTCCAAATGAGGTTCATGAATTCTTGTACTTGGATGAGGTCTTTTAGGTCTCATTTAAAGTATAGATCCTCCCTCCAGCTCTTTATTTTTGCCTTGTATTTGCTGAAAAAGCTGAATTTCATTCCACAGATTACATAGTGCAGTTTAATATGGTCCTTTGTTCTTGTGTTTAGTGTAATTGATAGGTGGATCAAGAAGATGTTCAAATTCAGGTGGCTTTTTTTGCTTTTCGCTTTTTTGTTTTTTTTCTTTTTTTGCAAGACAACTTCACAGGTTGTGTTGTGTTCTGTGTTCTTCCATCAGGAAGCACATAATGCCTGGCTGATTATCTTTTATGATGTTAGCAGCTGTTGCTATTTAATTGCTATTTAATGCCTAGATTCATTTGTTCATTAGGGATTTTTATTTTATTTCTGATCTCATAAAATTCACTTGTTTTTTTACTTCTATAAGTGGTCAGAGTTGTAACTAAGATGAAAGTATAATTAAGAAAATAGTAACATCAGTTATGCCTCCTATGTCCCAACCTCTAATATTGTCCTATTTCACTTTAAAGATGTGCTCCCTGATTGCTAGGAGGGAATAAAAATAGAAATAACTTTATAATGCTATAAATAAAAGATGATTAGAATATGATTTTCCCAGATCCTTTTAATATAAATGACTCTATGGGTTTTATGACATAATAATTAAGAAATAACCTCCTACATGGCTAAATACACAAAAAGTAATTAATAAAGCTTATCTACACCAACATCCACTAAATTTTTCATTACTTCTTGGCCTCAAATCCCAATAATTAAAGTGTACTAATCACAAGCTTCTTTTCTAGGAATAAACAGTGTATTCTTTCTCTGATGCTGTGCTCTTTTGTTACACCTAATATAATACTGTTATTTAATTTAAAATGACTGTATGGTCTATAACCACAACTAAGTACTTTGTGTTGCTTTTCCAATAATGCTAATTAACTTTTGGTGAACCAGTCATATTCTTCCACACAGTTCCTGTCAAGAAATAACATGTTGTCATTTGACAACTGGCAAGATTAACAGTCACCTGTGGCCACTGCACTGACTGACTCACCCAGGGATTTAAACCATGACCTTGGCCTCATTATCATGCTGTTATAATCTACTGAGCAAAATGGCCAGAAAAATGAATTCTGGAGACAGGAGGTAAAAATTCTGCTATTGTGTCTCCAAGCCCACTGCACATCTGTGTCCTTTCCGTAATTCGATTAGCAGCTGTTTTGGATATAGATGAGGAATTGAAGGCAGGATATTCTCCTGAAAATTAAAGCTGATCATGTCAGTCCTGTGCATGAAAAAACTCTCCACTGCCTGTCCAGGGACTATCGAAAAAGTTCAAATTCTTCATCACAGCATATAAGGTTGTAGCATAATCTTTCTACAACCTATTTTTCCGGCTTTATCTCTTGCTACAGTTCTCTGCCTCTTTCCCTGCATACTCCAGTAACAGTGATTTTTCTCATTACTTTGTGACCACTCATGTAATTGTGGAGCATATATTTATTGAGCCCCTATAATATATCAGACAGTTTGGCAGGTTGTGGGGCAATGGGAGTGAAAGGCATATCCCTTGCTCTTAAAGAATTCATGGTGTAGTCGAGGCTACAGAGAAGGAAGTAAATGCTTACAAAGTCATGTGACAAGTGCTATCTGTGAGCAAGGTCTGTCTAGTGCTAAGAGAGCCTGGGCTAAAAAGTTGGAAAGAGGAGAAAGGGAGGGATGAGCATATGAAGACAAAGAAAATAACTGACGGAGAGGAAGGTTATGGAAGAGGGAGTAGGAAGTCACAGAAACGAGAAACTACACATTCAGTAAAGTGCACGAAGGTTGTCATGGCTGAAGAAGGGAATATGTTGGTAGGTCAGATTGGAGAGAAGCCTAGAGGAAGGTAGGAGATGAACCATAAAGGAAACCTTGACAAAGTTTAGATCTTACTTCTCTGTACTGGTGTTTCCCTCTTTTGAGGATGCTTTTTCCCCTTTCTCCTGCTCAACTTAAACCAATAATGATGACAAATTCTCTCTCCAGAAATTCATTCAACGGGTGTTTGTTGGAACATCTACAATGTGCTATGTACTGTCTAGGTGCTTGGGCTACATGAATAAAAATCCTGCTCTGTACATGTGCTTATGTTCGAGTAAGGGAAGTTGATAACTAATGATACACGTAGTAAGTTGGGAGATTAGTGAATGTGGAGTAAAAGTTGTCAGAGAACGGCCAGTGCTATGGAAAAAAGTAAAGTAGGATACAGTAATGGAGACTGGAGCAACCAGGGAGCAGTGGGACAGGCTGGAATATTAAATAGGATGAATAGCTGAGCAAAAGTTTGAAGGAGCAGAGGAAGTCAGCATGTGAATATTTTGGTGAAGAGTGTTCGAGGCAGAGGGAACAGCTGGAGGAAAGCCTGAAAGAAAGTAGTGGATGAGGTCAGAGAGATTATGTGGGACTTGTAGACCAATAAAAGAATTTAACTTTGACTTACTGAAAATGGAGAGCCACCACAAGATTTTGAGCAGTGGAGTGATATGATCTGATTAATCTTTTAGGATGCTTGCTCTTCATGGTGTGTTGAGAAAAGACTGTAGAGCCACAAGGATACAAGCAGGGAGGTCTATTAGGAGAAACTACAGAAATGCCAACCGTCTAAGTATATTCATGTACAGTAGGAAAGCTGCTGCAATGATTTTAAGCATTTCGGGGAGCCAGATAATCTTAGCAGAGTACTGAGTCCTCAGTAAATTCTAGTGATGTGATTAGTTTATGATTTTAGTTTAGATATGCCTCCTATGACGTATCTAGTAAATTACAAGTAGCTCTTACTCACATGTAAAAATTAAAGTCCACAGACTTACAGGCTTCACAGACTTGTGTCCCTATAGGAACTGAAGAAAGGACTTGCATTTTGGAGTCAGTGTGTAGTCTATCAAGAGGACCCTGAGAATTCACTGATGAAGATGGTCAGTTACTTCTAAAGCTAAGTTTGAACTCAACCTCAAATTCATATATTTGAGGGACACGTCCAAGCAAAACATATGCCATACATGATACAGTAAGATATGATAAACATTTTAAGTAAATACTAAACCAGAACAAACAAAACAAAATGCCTCTAAGATCCAGACCATAGATCAAAAGATAGAGATCTTTTGAAGGATAGAGGTATTTTGAAGATACTTCTAGTTCTGACCATAGCAATCTTACACTAAATTGGGCCTATTTGAAAAGTAGCCCACTTAAATTCTATGTGATATATATTTTATCTATATGATACATAGCCTGACACATTTTTATTTTGAAATGATATATGAATCCAGGTAGAAGATGGTTTTAAGATACTTCCTGAGGATTCCCTTTGTTTTTTTTAAATTTATTATTATTATTATTATTTTTTTATTATTATTTGCCCCAGGGATACAGGTCTGTGAATCATCAGGCTTACACCTTTCACAGCACTCACCATGGTGCAAACCCTCCCCAATGTCCGTGAGGATTCCCTTTAATAGGAAAATCATGTGTTGTAGCAAAGAAATGTAAAAATGAAACACACAGTAAGCTCACTCACTTCTGCTTCGATCTTGTAAGAAGTCAGCTGTCCCAATGATACCATCTCATGTGCATTGCATTTCACTTGTAGGCATGTCTCCAGGCAGATGAGAGGCAGTGGGGGTGCAGGAGAAACACAGCCACGGGCACCCAACACGCTGTTACCCGTAGAAAACAGTGCAGGGCCCAGGATGGGGCTCTACTGTAAAGGAAACACCGAAACTGTTTAATTTGGACAATCGCTTTTAAGTTCACCTTTATGTACTCAAAATAACTAAAATAAGTAAGTGTTCTTCTTGTTTTCCACTCCCCAGTTCCTCCTGTTTTCTATTTTGCGATGCTCATGGTGTAATTCTGAACCTTTGCTGAACATCAGTCACTTCGGGAGTGTTCAAAATAGACCCATGACCAGGCCAGGGTCCTAACCCCAGAGATTGAGTCATTTGATCTAGGGTTGGACCCAGGTGGTATTTTTGAAAAGTGACCCAGATAATTTTAACGTGCAGCCAGGGTTGAAAGCCACCATGGTTTCACACTGGAGTAAAAATATCTAGGTTCTAGTTGTAGTGCCGCCATTTACTAGCTGGCTGATTTTTAAGTCCTCAATTTCCCACAGGATGATGAGGTTGGCTTAGAAACTTAAAACAATTCTCTCTCAACTAAAACAAAATTTAATAAATTAGGATATGTATGATCCCTTCTAGTTTGCTTAGCTCTAAAAAGATGAAGATGGAATTATTTGGAGTATGCTAGTTCGGTCTGAAGCAGGTGAGTTAAAAAAAAAAAAAGAATAGTTAAGTAAACTTTTCCTTCTTCCCTCTTCCCAATTACCAGGCATGGGAGAAAAGAAACACAGACATTTAAGCTTAGAAGTCACAAGAGACTTCTAGGGCTGCTTTGTCTGTCCCCAGCTCTCTTAAATTGGGAGTTAGTCATAGGGTACCTGGGGAACAGAGGCAGGAGGGAGAGTGCTTACTACACACCAAGAAGGTAAATATAATACAACCCCAAAGGCTTTACACTATTCATTCGACCATAATCTGGCCTGGTACTAAACTCTGCAAGTGTGGAAGGTGAGGTAGGGGTGTGCACATATACATACTCAAACACACACACTCCCCAATTCTTTTGTGGAGAGCGCCCAGAAGAGGATGGTCACTAGTGATGCGCCCCCCCCACACCCACCTCACAACCCAGTCAAGGCCCCTGGCCCTTCCCCCCACGCCTCCCAGCCCGCTCCCAGCCCTGCTCCCACCCGGAGGGTGTCAGGACTTCGCCCAGCTTCATCCAGAGAAGGCGGCGGCAGCTACTGCCATTCTCCCGCTGCTGGTTCTCTGTATCTTTCACTGAATCCATCCCTGTGCCTCTGAAAACAGACGCAGACGCTAACCTGGTCCCCTCGCTTCTCCGCCTTTTCTCTCCGGACGAGGCTCCCCCAGGAAGGGCCACATAGACCGAAGGAAGCCCTTGGCCCAAGCTCAGGCTCACTGTCAGCCTCCGGAGCTAGCACCCTCACAGCTGCCCGGTCCTCTTCATCCTCACACCTCTCCCAGACAAACCCTAACTCCCCCAATCTCACCTCCCTACTTCTCTGCGCTCTCTTACGTGGTCCCCTCGGTACCTCTCCACGCATTCTTGGCCCAAAGCCCTCAGTTTTCCAGAACTTCCTCATCGTCCCCTCCCCAACCTCCACCTTCTGCACGGGGTTCCTGGTCCTCGACATCACCTGCACTCCCTACTCGCTCCTAGCTCCCTCTCCCTCCCCTCAAGGAGCCCAGGCGGGTCCCCACAACCGCGGCACCCAAGGGGACCTCCCCACCCCTACACTCTCCCTCCTTCCAGGACCCCACCCACGACACCTCGGGAGCCCCTCCACTCACTCTTTCACCTCCAAGCTCGACACCTCGGCGTCTCCGCCTTCTCCCGCACAGTTCCCCCCTTTCCAAAACCATAGGTGCCCCCATCTCCCAATCACACCCCATCTCCGGACCTGACACTCCTCCCCTGCCCCCAGGTTCCCACTCCTTTATCTCCCGACCTGACCCACCGGGCGCCTCCATCTACCAAGGCTCACTCTTCGCCCCGACTCTCGACTCCTCGGGCGCCCCTCACAGGCTCGGGCTCTCCACCCGCCCCCCCCCCCCCCC
>LNAC01000064.1:389265-537886 GCA_002007465.1 Ailurus styani | reverse complement strand
CGGCGCCTGGGCCACGAGGGCTGCGGCCGGTGCCGGCCGCCGGGGCCGCTTTCTGGATGTCAGGGCGCGGGGGTGTGTGTCGGGGAGGCAGGGCGCCGAGGCCGGCTGAGAGGAGGGTGGCGAGCCCCTGGACGTTGTAATTTCCCCGGGCGTCCTTCCGGGTTCCCCCGCGGGCCACTTTGGCTCCAGAGCCCCCGCGGGGCTGAGGCTGGACCCAGGCTCCGCGCGTCCCCTCTCCTTTCCAGCCGCCCCCGCGCGGAGGCAGGGACTGGGGCAGTGAATCCAATATGGCCGTGCACAGGTGCTGCCCGGCCGGGACCCGGGCGAAGGCGCGCCGCTGGGGATGCAGGCGCGGCCGGGCGCCTCGGCCCGCGTTTCCGCAGGGCGGCTCTGCCTCTGACGCGGAGTCGAGCAGAGCTGCCCACGGTCGCTGCGGGCAGGAGGGCGGCGGTGCAGGCGAGGGGCCTAAGCTCTGGCGTGTCTCGGGTGGGTGTGCGGCCGCCGCCATCTTCCAGCCCCTCCCCCTCGGCGGGTTCTAGCACCCTGCACTCTGCTGCTCTTCCTGTTTGCAACTAGTAAATCTGTTTAATCCTGAAGAGACTCTGGAGAGGCTTCGGTTCCTACCGTTACAGCAGTTTGGGATGCTTCCTACCTTGTGAAGTTTTACTACTCGTGTTCATAGTGTAGGCATCCGGGATTTTGACGAGGGTGGGATAGTAAAAGCAGCGGCCAGGCATCGGTTTAGCGCCGTGTAACTTCAGCACCAGGGAACTGTCCAGATGCGCACACAGCTTTGAGACTCCTTGTCAGTCTAGCAGAGAGATTGGTTTCTACAGGTTTGCTTTTAAATGTTTTATGGGTATTTGATTTCACAGTTAGTTACGAAAGAGATTGTGCAGGAGATGCGTAACCTTTTTATGTCTTTCCAACTCAACTTTTTTCTTTTTACTTTAAATGAATTATTTATTCACTAAGATTAACTTGTACAGTTTATATGCTCAAGGTGGGGTGGTTCTTCTGCGTGTTATCAAATACACTTTTCCCATATTCTCCACAGAAACGTACAATTGAAAGAGTAGAGTTCCCCTGTGAAGGAACTAATACTCTGACCTCTAATCATGTAAAATTTAAAAACAGGTTGTTGAATTCAGTTATTCTTTAATACACTTATAAAGAAACAAGTTTCTGTCTACACACATATATTTTCATCTTTTAATGAAAAATACTTTAAATTGTGGTAACACATGTATCAAATATCTGAGAAAAGAACAATTTCTCAAAAAGTATTGAAGCACTAAGAGAGCAAATGTTCCTGACATATTAACTGGAATAAAGAATTACTTCTTCAAAGCTAATTTCTGGGTTTGGGGACTTGTTTGGGAATATGATTTATTAGTAGGCTTGGGAAATGAAAAACAGTTAAGATATTTAAGTAGCTTATTTTAAGGGAGGGATAAAGCATTATTTTTAAAAGCTTTTTGAGCCTTCTACTCACTTTGCTTTAACTATACATACTGAAAACACCAAGCTTTTGATAACTTAGAGTTTGATATTTAGATATATGAATCTGTTCTTTTACTATAATTGCAATAAAATTAGTGGTGCCAAAGTGATAGTAAATAAAATGTAGTTTTATTTCTTTGACCCACATATTTAAATATACAATGTGTTTTTATTTCTTTGTAGTATGCTATATCATAGTATATACTGGCTAGTTCACTTTCACTGTTGTTCTGGTATATAGAAATGTAAATGAACTTTTGAATACTAAATTAAGAATTACTCAGAGTGACCAGTATATTACATTAGGAAAATGTTGTGAAAGGGTTTGTCAGGTGGGTACATTACATTACATACATTACATTTCTATGTAAACCTACCTACTATGCAAATACATACAATGTTCACCCTTTCATAATTGCACAGTTTAGGTAGAAACATTCTCTAAACACACACTCATACAGTCTGTGAAATTACATTGATGAAAAATCTGTTCATATTTATTTTAAATATCTATTTGCATTTCTACCTGTCTTGGAAGGAGTCTTATCTCAAAATGGCCTACATGGTTTCAGAATTATTTTTATATTCATTTGAACAAGAACTTTTTTGGAGGTTAAAGCATAAAGCATTTAATTTTAAATGTTGTTTAAAAATGTTTTTGGCTTTTGTAATAAAGTAAGACTAGGCAAGGAAAATGAGGAAAAGAATAGACTTTATGCTAGAATTATAATAAAGATTGTGTTGAAGAATTTTATAATTTAAATATTATCAATATTGGATATTAAGTTATAAATACTATATATAAGAAAAAATAATCCTAGTATTCATCAATGATTACTATTTTTCATTAAGTTTAAGGGGCCAGTCATCTGTTCAAGACTACATTATCCTCTGTTTTTCTTTAGTGATGTTTATTTAATTGCATGTTAACATCTATTCTGAGAGAAGGTCATGGGCAGAGAGAAACTGAAAATCCAATTCATGTCTGCTGCTTGCAACAACCATGTTAAAAGATAAGTTTGATGTGTGAAAAATTGAAACCATTGGATGAAAATATTTTAATACTAAGTATTCATACAGAGTGGGGTGTGCATACTAAAGTGTACATCACAAGACGTGTTGGAGTACAGGAAGAGAATATTAAAACTTAAATTTCTACTTGATATTTGAAAAAGAAATTAAGTTTTATTTGAAAAATAAATTTGAAAAAGAAAATAAGTTTTACTGATATTTAATATATAGATTGACAATGTTAAGATGCATATAATTTGTGAATAAATATGCACATATTAAGAAGTTCATGCCTGAGATATTTTTAATGAGAGTGGTGAGCAATCAAAGGAAATTGAGACCACTATTGAGACCATTACTATAGTAATCTCTGTCTTTGGGAAGAGATTAAGTAAGAACTATTTATATTTAATTATTAGCAGTTTCTTCAAAGCCTTGTTGAACATCCACATACTCAAGAAATCTGTTGCTATCAAGTAATTTCATTTTACCTGGGATTGAGATACTAAAATTTTGGATGCATTTTTATATCTCAGTAGATCCCTCAATAGATCAGTAATTACTATTTTTTATCCTTACATGAAAATCCTTTTATAGTTTTTAGTTTTAAAAACACAATCTACTGGTAAAATCTGTAGTGTTCTTTTTAAACTTATTAATATTTTTAAACCTTGTCTTTCAAGATTATAAACTTCTTGAGGGCAAAAATAAAAATGTACTCTTCTTTGGAGTTTCTGTTTTGCAGCATCTTTAGCACCTGCACATATTAGGTACCTAATAAGTAACGTTGATATGACTTGTAATGTTATGAGGCAGATTACACATTTTGTTGGGAAAATGAAGAATAATTTCTTAGAAAAGCATAAATTACTTTTATATTTTTCAGTGAGTTTCTTTTTGATGTGGTGTTGTGACAAAAATATATGAGAAGCAAAACCACCGAAATCAATAGAAAAGTATTCATTAAGTGTTTATTGAGTTTCTACTATGTGCATATCATAGTCTTTCAGATGAGGGTTTTTTTTAAAAACAAATGAGAAATTATGTTTCTTGATGCATAAATTATCTTTTTATTCTTAGTTTGGGTTTTCTGTTAATGACAAAGGGATAATTTACTCCCCAAATAAAGGAAGACAATGCGTAAAGTTTCCTGATAGATCAGAGTGACAATTTAGCTTACATTTAAGACACAGATGAGCAGTTCTAGATTTTTTAAAAATAATTTAATTTTAAGAGTATTTTTCAAAGTCAATTTATAAGCTTCTTTATTTAATGGGTGCATTAAATGGTAGTTTTTTAAACTACTGACTTTAAACAATGGATACATTTACCTATAATACAGAATTTCTTAGCTGTGTTTTTTCCTAAACCAGGGGCAATTAGTCTTGCCAGTTTATTGTATACCATTCTAGGAATATTCTATGTGTAGGAGGAGATATGTGCGTACATCACACATATGTGTGTGTGCACACACAGATATATGGATGTTTATGTGTACATAATAAAAACACAAATGTGTATTGCAGTTTAGTTATTAGGAGATCAGTTCCACACCTATTAATATATAGCTTTCTCATTCATTTTAATGGCTGCATAATATCTCATTTTGTGAATACTCCGTAATATCTTTAACTAGAACCAATCTTTGGATATTTAGATTGATTCTAATTATTTTGCCATTAGAAACACCACTATGATAAATATCTTTGTTACATATACCATTTCCTTCGTATGTGAATATATCTTTGGAATAAATTCCTAGAAATGCATTGTTGGGTCAAAAGGGCAGTGTATTTTAAATTTTAATAAATATTTAATAAATAAATAAATAAACAAATTTATTTTCACAGAGTAACTATGCATAAACCAGGGAGACTCTTAATGTCCTTTCCAATTCAGTGTGTGATAATCTTTGTCAATAGTTTGGTGAAAAATATGCCATTGTAGATTTAATTGAAATTTTCTTTTTATCTGTGAGGCTGAGAGCCTTTTACATTTGTTTATTTATTTATTTTTTTAAAGATTTTATTTATTTATTTGAAAGAGAGAGTCACAGTGCGAGAGGGAACACAAGCAGGAGTAGGAGAGGGAGAAGCAGGCCTCCTGCTGAACAGGGCGCCCCATGCAGGACTTGATCCCAGGAGCCTGGGATCATGACCTGAGCCGAAGGCAGAGGCTTAACCCACTGAGCCACCCAGGCGCCTCTACGTTTGTTTAAAGTCTTGTTTTTCTGTTGGTCATTTTTAGTGTTTGTAGAAGTTTTTTTTTTTTTTAAAGATTTTTATTTTTATTTGACAGAGAGAGATCACAAGTAGGCAGAAAGGCAGGCAGAGAGAGAGAGGAGGAGGCCAGCTCCCTGCTGAGCAGAGAGCTGGATGTGGGCCTCGATCCCAGGACCCTGGGATCATGACCTGAGCCGAAGGCAGCGGCTTTAACCCCCTGAGCCACCCAGGCGCCTGTAGAAGTTCTTCTTTTTTTTTTTTAAATTTTATTTATTTATTTATTTATTTATTTATTTATTTATTTATTTGACACAGAGAGAGAGATCAGATCACAAGTAGGCAGAGAGGCAGGTAGAGAGAGAGGAGGAAGCAGATTCCCCACTGAGCAGGGAGCCTGATGCAGGCCTCGATCCCAGGACCCTGAGCAGGGAGCCTGATGCGGGCCTCGATCCCAGGACCCTGAGATCATGACCTGAGCCAAAAGCAGAGGCTTTAACCCACTGAGCCACCCAGGCGCCCAAAAGTTCTTTTTATTGTCATTTGTTTTATGACCTTTGTTTATTGGTCAGGACTTTTTAAAAAATGTTTTTGAATTTGTAACTTTTTGTTTTATGGCTTTGGGGTTTGTGATGTAGTTAGAATGATCTTCCTGATTCTAATATTTAAAAAACTACCATGTTGTCTTCTTACAGCTAAATGAAAAATTTTTTTTTTTTGCTAAATGAAATTTTAAGAACAAGTCATATCAAACAATAGATGCAATTTAATCATTAAGACTTTTATTTTTATTTTTTTAAAGATTTTATTTATTTATTTGAAAGAGAGAGAGAGTGTGTGAGAGAGAGCATGAGAGGGGAGAAGGTCAGAGGAAGATGCAGACTTCCCACAGAGCTGGGAGCCCGATGCGGGACTTGATCCTGGGACTCTGGGTTCATGACCTGAGCTGAAGGCAGTTGCTTAACCAACTGAGCCACCCAGGTGCCCTAGTCATGAAGACTTTTAAATAAAAATCATTATTGTATGGGCGCCTGGGTGGCTCAGTGGGTTAAAGCCTCTGCTTTCGGCTCAGGTCACGATCTCAGGGTCCTGGGATCGAGGCCCGCATCAGGCTCTCTGCTCAGCAGGGAGCCTGCTTCCCCCTCTCTCTCTGCCTGCCTCTCTGCCTCCTTGTGATCTCTCTCCCTCTGTGAAATAAATAAATAAAATCTTTAAAAAAAAATCATTATTGTACACCTAAATAGCCATGGCTATTGTCAAAAATTAAAACCTATAGTTTCTAAGAATTTAAAATGCATTCTAAAACATTGATTGGCATGTTATGAGACAGTACATAATAAATTCTTTACATATGTATTCTATATTTTAAAGTAATTGGGACAATTAACTATATCTTCTTGTTGACGGTACATATTGATAAAGAACTGATATACTGTGTGACAAAGAGAGAGGTAATGGAGGCAAGTGTGAGGGACCAGATGGATTTTGACTTGAAACCTTATTTTACAAATTAATAACTGTAAGGTCTTACTTATATTGTTAAGCACTCTGACCCTGTGTTTCCTCATTTCTATTATCTGACTAATAATGCCTACCTTGAAGGATTGTTGTGATCAATATAGACTAAATGTCCTGGCATAAGTAGGTGTGTAACAAATAGTTAACTGATTATAGACAACAGTTTCTTTTTTTTAATTAAATATCTTATTTATTTATATGACAGAGAGAGATTACAAGTAGGCAGAGAGACAGGCAGAGAGAGAGAAGAGGAAGCAGGCTCCCTGCTGAGCAGAGAGCCCGATGCGGGACTCGATCCCAGGACCCTGAGATCATGACCTGAGCCGAAGGCAGAGACTTTAACCCACTGAGCCACCCAGGCGCCCTAGACAACAGTTTCTAGACCTTAATATTATTATAGCATTCCTGGGTGAAATCTTACCTTTTTTTTTTTTTAATTGAGACATTCTCTTCCTTGTCTACTGGGAAGTTAAAAGAATACCTGAAGATTCTAAAGTGACTTCATTATTTATCTAGAAGGTCAGGTGTGGAAAGGGAAGGTGATGAATTGGAAGCAGTTTCCTCAGCAAAAACCATTCTTAGTCTGAAAAAAAGGGGTAGTAGTGAAAATAAAACAGTTAATTATTGGTTTTTGGCAAGATACTGATTGTCTTGGGTGAATGTGAGGGCACTAATTTGTGCAGATTACTCTGATTGTCCTTAGATTTGCCTGGGGTCAATTTTTTACTCTACTAATATGTATTTATTTATTTGTCTTATTCATATTATATTTGTCTTATTCATATTATATCTGGGAACTCAGAGAATCTTATCACGTTAATGGATTCTGAAGAATTATTACAGTTCAGAGTGCTCCTCTCCTTTGCATTGCTTCTCAGATGCACACAGTCTTTGTATGACTGCCTCATTCTCATCTTTCTGACCTTAGCTGCTGCTTCTTTTTTTTAAACATCTTATTTATTTGACAGAGAGATAGCAAGAGAGGGAATACAAGCAGGGGGAGTGGGAGATGGAGAAGCAGGTTTCCCACTGATCAGGGAGCCCGATGAGGAGCTCGATGCAGGGCTCAATGTGGGGCTCGATCCCAGGACTCTGGGATCATGATCTGAGGTGAAGGCAGACGCTTAACAACTGAGCCACCCAGGCACCCCTGACCTTAGCTTCAACTTTGGGTCCTTAGAGAGCTCCTTCTTGTCCACATATTCTTAAGTAGGTTCTCTTCTTTCTTCTTTTCCACAATGTCATTAATATTTCCCGTTATGTTTATTAAAATTTACAATTTCCCTATTTGCTTATGGTCTGTCTACTCTGCTAGGTTATAAACTCCCAGGGAGCAAACATCCTTCTATCTTGCCATTTCAGCCTCAGCTTCTAAACTAACACAAAGCTTTATGCATAGTAGTACTCAAAAATATTAGTTGGGTGAATGAAACATTGGGAATGAGATACTGTGTTCATTTAGGTACTGCTTGCTTTCAAGGTGAAATTCAGTAATCTAAAAGAAAAAGATTTGCTTAGGTAGTAGTGCCCTTAGTTTTGAATTCAACTATAATTTTTTTAAACATATGTCCAATTTTGTTTACATTGCTAGAAGCAGACTTACAGTGTTCGTGTATGATTGCAGCTCATCTTTCTTTTAAACTAAGCACATATCTGTTTTGACTAGAATCCAGAAGAATATTGTGATAGATCATTTTGAAATTTTAATTATTTTTTAATATAAGGAATGTTTTGCTTTAAAAATTATTACATTACTTGCATAACATTTGTAAATTACCAATGTGCTTATTAGAGCTGAGTAGTAAGTGGTGTACAGAATATTTTGGATAGAAACAGTTCTCCCCAGAGACAGACAGAGGCCAACCATATTCGTATGAACACACTGAAATGTAAAGTGTCATGAAAAAACACAGTAAAGGTGTTTATAGTACATCATGACCATAGCAAAAAATATGTCAGACTAATCAAGTGAGAGTGTTGTCTCTTTGGTATTTTTTGAGGGTGTCAGACATTTTATCCTTTTAAATTCTTTAGAAATTTTACTCCTACTAGACATTAAAGATTCTAGAGACTAGAGATACTGTTGATATTCACTAGTCATCTGATGAAATGCAGATATCTATCTCTGGGTGTTGAAACACTTTGAACCATTATCAGCAAACCCTTTAGGAACTCACTGTAAGAAACATGATAAACCACAATTACAATGTTGCATGATGAGAGCTAGGAGACCACCGTGCACAGGGTGTCACGGATATCTTCATAGAAGACAAACACTTGATTTTGGGGGGAATGACATCCAGGCTGAGGCTCAGAGGATGAGTAGATGTTAGTGGGGCAGAGAAAGATATTCTAAGCAAAAATATTAAAACTCCCAAGTTTTCCTACCCCAGGCTTTAACTTTGTGTGTAATAGAGAGACAGGACATGGTCAAGAAACTGACGTGAAGTGGTTTAGAAGGTCTGGAGCATAGGGTTTATTGGAGGTGAGTCAGTAGAGGAGACTTGAGAGATGGCAAAGGTGAGAGCTTCAAAGACGTTATATGTTTTTCTTTTGGTTTGGATTTAATCCTCAAGGCAATTGGGAGTCATGGAGAGATTTTAAGCAGTGACACAGTATAATCAGAATTGTGTTGAAAAAAAAAACCCCATTCTTACAGTATGAGGGATTGATGAGAATGTGTAATGCTAGAGACAAGAGCAGTAGTTAAGAGACTCTTTTAGTAATCCAGATGATACATGAGGAAGATTTGAAAGAAGGCAATCCTGGGGTGCCTGGTGGCTCAGTCATTAAGCGGCTGCCTTTGGCTCAGGTCATGATCCCAGGGTTCTGGGATTGAGAGCACCATATCAGGCTTTCTGCTTGGTGGGAGGCCTGCTTCTCTTTCTCCCACTCCCCCTGCTTGTGTTCCCTCTCTTTCTGTGTCTCTCTGTCAAATAAATAAATAAAATCTTTTAAAAAAAAAAAAAAGGAAGAAGGCAGTGCTGGTGGAGGCGAAGAGGCAGGAGATCTTTGGAAATATTTAGGAGCCAAATTATTGGAATTTGTCAACAGTGTGTAAAGGGTCAAGTAAGATCTTAGGATGCCTGATGTGCTCAACTGACTGCTGTACGTGATATGCATCTATCTTTGTTCATCTGATGGTCAGCTCTCTACACTGGCCTAGTCTCATGATGAGAGTTCTCTTGAGAGAGGACTTGGGGGGAGCTACGTTTATTGTTTTACTTATTCTAAACAGTTTATAATGGGAATATTTATAGAAGTGACTACAACTTGCAATATAGTGGGGTAGGATGGAAATAATAGAGTAGTAACAGGAAGGGGAAAAACGGAAAGAAGAGAAAGCAAAGAAAAAGGGGAGAAGAAGATGATCAGGACAATTTAAATATATTCATAATTGTGAGAAAACCTACTTAATATTTTAGCTTAGAAAACTTTTTTTTTCTACTGAATATACTACCATTGTATAGTTTTTCAGAACTGTAGATCTGTTTTCCTTTTATTGAATATTCCTTGCCTCTGGTGACAACTTTGTCTCAGTGAATTTCTCACTGATTTTGTTTCATCCTTTGGGTGTTTTTAACTATTACACAATTTTTGTTTTATATAGATTTAACTAGGACAAATTTCCTTTTTTTTTTTTAAAGATTTTTAAAAAAGTGATTAGCGAGAGAACGCACAAGCAGGGGGAGCAGCAGGTGGAGGTAGAAGGAGAAGCAGGCTCCCCGCTGAGCAAGGAGCCCAGTGTGGGGCTCAATCCTAGGACCCTGGGATCATGACCTGAGCCGAAGGCAGACGCTTAACCTACTGAGCCACCCAGGTGCCCTACAAATTTCGTTTTTTGTATATATTCCTACGTGACCTCCTAGGGAATTTTGGAAATGTAAGTGTAGTTTAGGAAAATATAGGAAAGATACTAGCTGTGGAAATGTCATTGTGGTTGGTGAAGATTCTGTTCTTCTTTATATTAGAGAATTATTACATATTTCAGACATTGTTGTGTTATGAAAGAGAGATAAATTTTGTTGGATTTTGTGATGGGCAGTTTCAGAAATAGGATTAGAGAAAGGGAAAAGTTAAGAACAGATCTAGACCCAGGGCTCATATAATATTATTTCACCTACTTCTCTCTAGAATTGTTGTTACCCGCCGAAACCGTAGGCAACTAGATAGTATAAATTAGGCTAAGAATGAACAACTTTTATACAGTTTATATATTATGAACATGTATTATATCTATGTTATATATACATGTTAAAAAGCTGTAATTTGTATTTTCCATATCATATAGTGCTGGCATTTAGAGTTAAGAACTTTTATACAGTGTATACATTATAAATATTTAACATTCTTTTTTTTTAAAGACTTTATTTATTTATATGAGAGAGAGAGAGAGAGAGACCACAAGTAGGCAGAGAGGCAGGCAGAGAGAGAGGAGGAAGCAGGCTCCCTGCGGAGCAGAGAGCCCTATGGCAGGGCTTGATCCCAGCACCCTGAGATCGTGACCTGAGCCGAAGGCAGAGGCTTTAACCCACTGAGCCACCCAGGCGCCCAGTATTTAACATTCTTGCATAACACACAGAATTTGGTAGGTTCTGCTAAACAGAGATGCTGGTTAAATGCTCTTTTAGACACAGGCAAAAGATGGAGCTCTGTATGCACTTAGGCAGTTTTTTTCCCCCCAACTAAGTTTATGTTCAGCTGTTAGGGAAAAATAACTTAGCAGTTTCATGCACCCTGCAACTAAGCTTCTGGGATGCTAAAACTGGGGGAAAGGGTTTATACTCAACAATATAGCTAGATAACAGAATAACCATAATGGTAGTTTTGGTAAAGGGCTTGCTTCTCAGGCACGTATATGAGCAATGTCTTTCATCATACATCACATCGCACAGAATCCGTTTTGGCTAAAAGCTGAAAGAATTAATTAATGTTTTTACTCACACAAATGTTTTTTTTTTTCCTGTAGAAAAATGAACTTTGTAGTGGAGATAGCTAGGCTTTCTTTTTTTTTTTAACATTTTATTTATTTATTTGACAGAGAGAGATTACAAGTAGGCAGAGAGGCAGGCAGAGAGGAGGAAGCAGGCTCCCCGCTGAGCAGAGAGCCCGATGCGGGCCTCGATCCCAGGACCCTGAGATCATGACCTGAGCCGAAAGCAGAGGCTTTAACCCACTGAGCCACCCAGGCGCCTGATAGCTAGGCTTTCGCAAAAGATTTATATTCCTATTCACAGAGCTGTTGCTGCCCAGCCATGGACTGTCTTTTCTAGCTTTCCTTGTTTCTAAATGGGTTCATGTGATTAAGTTCTGGCTGATGACTTAACCTCCCCTACCCTGTCCCCCCCGCCCCTCCCGCATTGGACTTTATGTGAATAAGGGATACATTTCTGTGTTAAGTCACTGATTTTTAGGAGTATATCTATTACTGTGGCTATCTTAAGTACTATCAATTCCCTTATTATCTGTTATTTATTTAAGGCTGGGAAAGTTTCACTCAGCCATCAGAAAGGATGAGTACTTGCTATTTACATCGACATGGATGGAACTGGGGGGTATTATGCTAAGTGAAATAAGTCAATCACAGAAAGACAATTGTATGGTTTCACTCATATGTGGAACATAAGAAACAGGGCAGAGGACCGTAGGGGAAGGGAGGGAAAACAGAATGGGAAGTCATCAGAGAGGGAGAAAAACCATGAGACACTCTTAACTCTAGGAAACAAACTGAGGGTTGCTGGAGGGGAGGTGGTGAGGGATGGGGTGATGGGCATTAAGGAGGGCACATGATGTGATGAGCACTGGGTATTATACGCAACTGATAAATTATTGAACACTACATCTGAAACCAATGTACTGTAAGTTGGCTAATTGAATTTAAATTAAAAAAATAAAACAACTTTGGGAAAGTTTTAAAGTTCCCATTTGCACTGGTTGACTCCAGAAGTACTTCTGTGGTACTGAACTTTATTACCACAGGTTGATTTCTCTTTAGTGATTTAGTGATTGGTCTAAGCTAACTTAAGTCTTAACGCAGCCATAGGATTTTTGAATACAGAATTTACCAGGACGGGAATGTTCTATCTGCTTGGTGACAACTGGGCTGTACCCCAACTGGGGATTTGTTATTGAGTGTGCAAGAAGGTACATCTACTGAATCATAAAGGAGACACTTGCTCTGGAAGCAGATGTAGGACACAGATGTCATGATGAGACAGAAAAATTTGCAATCTTAGGATCCATTTTAGAGTAAATTAAAGTCTCATGTTAGAAGTTTTGCAGGGTGAAGGCTAATGGTTAAATTCCATTTCCAAACTAAAGGTTAGGAAGGTTTATGGAAATTGGAAGTGAATTTTATAAGACCAGAAAGAGAGACAGTTGAATGTCGTTGAACTTTTATTACTGCATGTTACATATTTTTCCCTTCACCCCTCTAGATCTATTCTACTACTTTTCCCCCACTTTGCTGTATACATTGGGAGGCTGACCTCCATGGATTGCACCAGTGGGCTCTCTTGTCCCTGACTTTCAGTTGGGTTCTGTGTCGTGAGATATTTGCAGTTTGGAGGGAAGGAACACAGTGAGGTCACATTATTTGTCCCCAGCCTTCCTTCAGAGCAGGACTTTGCAGTTGGTTGCGTCTGTCTCCTGAAAACAACAGTTCCGTCTGCTGGCCCTCTTAGTATAGCTACTTTCTTCTGGTTCTAGAAATTGCTTTTCACTCTTGCTAGCTCACCTATACTGCTTGTTGGTTTCCTTAAGCCCTGCCCACACCTTTGTAAAATAGTCTCTTTATTAAACACTAGTTATGCAGTTTGGATATGCCATCTTTTCTCTGGATATACTGTTCAGTAAAAATTTATTGGGATTGTGAATGTGAATGGACCATGACTTGAGCTATTCACAATCTACTTTCTTCAATATATCCATAGTAGTCTTTTAATGAATCCCTCCAAATGTCATGTTCTTTAATTCTTTTTTTTTCTTTAATTCTTTGATTATGCATATGCCCTTACTCTTTACCTGGTGAGCAGTTTTGTGCTGACCTCCATTGCCATGAAGAGATACAGTTCTTTGATACATTTGTTAGCTGTCTCTTCTCTCAATTTTTACAGCATTTTGTATATAACTTTTTAAATAATGTTTCTGATACGCAAGAGTATTTACTAATGTCTGCTCTCTTGTTGGTATCACTGGTTTCTTTGAAGTCATGGGCCAAGTTTAATCATCTTTTTATGCCCATGGCAGTACCAGGCACATAGTTGTCAGCCAATAAACATTTGTTAATAAAGCTTGGTGCGTGTGTGTGTGGATCATTCTAATTTCCTTCTTCTCCTTCAGCTCCAGATATAATCAGTTACCAAATCCTGTCATTATTATCTCCCAAAGATCTTTCAAATCTGTCTCCGTCTCTCCATCTTCATTATTGCTTCACTATTTCATGCCTTTATTGTATTTTCCTTAATTATTTGTTTCCAAATAGGTATCTCCACTTTCAGGCTCACTCTTCTAACTCAACTTGCATAATAGTATAACACTCTACTACACAAATCTGTTTTAAAGTCCTCACTATTCATCAGTGCCTCCCACCGCATTTATTGTAGAGCCTAGATGTCTAGGTGTCATAGAAGCCCTTTTGTGATGTTTTATAAGTCTTCATATCCTGGTTGTCTTTCATGGGGAGCACTCCACCTGTTTTGGTTGTATTGAGTTGAAGTTAGTTCCCTCTTGTTTTTTTTTATTCTTTGATCTATAGATTAGCATGTACTGGTCTCTTTGCCTGGAAAGCCCAATCCACTTTTCTCTGGCTGAGTCCTAATAGTTTTTTTTTTTTTAAGATTTTATTTTTACGTAATCCCTACACCCCGTGTGGGGCTTGAACTCACAACCCTGAGATCAAGAGTCCCATGTTCCACCGACTGAGTCAGCCAGGTGCCCCTAAGTCCTACTACTTCTTAACTCAGATTCATCTCAGGTTTCCAGCCAGATGAAAACTCGGTTAGATGACTCTCCTTTGTGCTCTCATAACCCTTATTGCATACCTCTGTTGTAACTCTAGCAAAATTAATACTCAATAGCTAACATGGACTGGATGTTTACTGTGCTATTAGTATGCTACACTCTATAGGCATTATCTGATTTCAGCCTAGAATTTGCACTTTTAATAACTGCACTCTATCATAGTTATTGACTTACTTTAAAACTCGTTTCTAATAGATGATAGAGAAAGGACTGTCTTTGCAGTGGGTGGTCCATTGTGAACGGATATAAATGTGTTTTGAATGAATGATTAAGTCTGGCACTGCCTAACAGTGGATAGCTGCTGATACCTTAAGAAGTGATTACCTTTGGGATTAAGGGGTCATATTTGCAAGTAGTTTCATTGTTACCTCTCTTGGACATGAGGTATTGGTTATGGTGCATGGTATTAATTAAACCAACAATCAAGCATGTGTTTTTAACAATACATGAAATCAGTGAGGACAAAATATAATACCTACTTCAGAAGTTATTATGAGGATTAATTGAGTTTACATTTGTAAAGTGCTTAGAAGAGTTTCTATTTCTAGCACATAGTAACTACAAATGTTTGTTAAATAAGTAAATAGCTAAAAGAGGAAAGCATTGATAACTATAGAGGATAAAGGTCCAGTTTATCATCAGTAAATGCTTTTATGAATGTTCAACTTTTTAATACCTGAAAGGACATTACTACTTTCTTTAATAAAGGAAGACCTAGATTTTCCAAGGTTTAAATAGTATTTCTTCTGTTAGCTTTCTACTACTAACAAAATTAGAGGCTTACAACAGCACACATTTATTATCTCACAGTTCTGTAGGTCAGAAGTCTGGCATGGGTCTCATTGCGCTTAAATGAAAGGAACTGGCTGCATTTCTTCCTGGAAGCTAGAGGGGAGGATGTTTCCTTGCTCATTTGGATTGTTGAATGAATTCATTTCCTTGAGGTTAGAAGACAGAGTTAGATCCCTGTTTCCTTGATGGCTGTCAGCCGGATGCTATTCTAATGTCCTAGAGTCCTCTTTCTGGAGCTTGCACATAGCCTCCTACGTCTTGGAACCAGCAATGGGGTGTTGGATCTTTCTCCTGATGCCATCTCTAGCCGTTCTTCTGTCATTGCCTCTCTCTCTGCCTACAGGGGGGAAAGATTTTTCTCTTGTAAGTACTCATGTGATTAGATTGGGCCCACGCAGATATTCTAGAATAATCTTCCCATCTTAACCACATCTGTAAAACCCCTTTTGCTCTGTAAGGATATGCATTTACATGTTCTTGGAATTCGAATGTGAACATCTTTGGGAGGCCATTATTCTCCTTACATTTTCCCAGTGAGTGCTACTCGATACAAGTTCGGATATATGTTTTTTTTATAACGTAGACTTTGTACTACTCTTGTTTTTTAAAAAATGTATTTGTATTCAGAGATACAAATTCCAGAATGATATCTCTGAAGTAATATTTTACAGTGTACTTTTCCATGGGTTTATAATCCCTTATTCCCTCAAATCACTCACAATCTGCTCTTCATTTTTTTATTTATTTAACAATTTCCTCCTGAATGAAAATTTTGGCTATCTGGAGGTGGGGTAGGAGGATTGGGGGCAAGCAGTGTGAATTATTCTGAGCTCTATACATAAAAAAGCATGTATATACTCTTCCTAAGTAGTCATTTTAGTTAATACTTAGATTTATGTTTATAGAGGGAGGAGTAATTTTGCCATATGACTAAGTAGTGAAGAGTTATTGAAATGTTTCCAAATGTAGTATTTTCATTATCTGATAGTTATTTTTAAGATTCAGCATAAATTTTATTGGCAGTATGAGTAAATAAAGATTTGGGCTTACTTTTGACAAGATTATCATTTTTCTTGCATGTTTGGTCAAAGAACCTTATCTTACCCTGAAATGAGTGTGCCTTCATGTATTATTTTTTCTTATAATGATTAGCTAAGAAGTCTGAATGAATGAAAAGATATAGTGTATATTATGACACACTTTATGTCAGTGTTTAAAATATAACTTAGTTTATACTATAACCTGGTTTAACTTAGGCAAGAAAACATTAAAAGTAGCTATGAAATAAAGTAGAAAAAGAACACAATCCAAGGTAGTCCTTCAAAATTATTAACATAAACCCATGTCTCAGTATATAGTTGTGTATGTTAGGATAGACTAGATGTCAGAGTCCAGTCAGGAGACAGAAACTGCAATAGTAATTTGAATAGGAAAACTCTAATATAAGGGATTATTAACCTGTAGCAGGGAGCAGCCACCTCTTTTAGTGCTGAGACTAAATTTGGAAGCTATCCCTTCCCCCCAAGGCTGAAGCTGAGATTCAGCCCTTATTAGAGGGTGTGACTGTGACCCATGGAGCTACCACAAGGTGGGACAGGCAAGCTGAAAGTCATCTGTGAGGGTATTGGTAGGGCTTGCTGAGAAACTCCTGGCTGGAGTTTCCAGGGGACTCGCTGGGAAGCCACTTATTAGGGTGCCTGCTGGGGTACTACTGAAAGTGATGGAGAGATGCCCATTGGGGAGCTAGGGAAACATGTTAGGAGGGTGTTTCCACTGGTGTCCTGGAAGCTCCTGGCAACCAAACTCCTGGTTGGTTGGAACCTGACTGGAACACAGAAAATAACGGAAGCATCCAGAACCAGGAAGAGAAGCCCCTTCTTCCTTTAATGTTGCTCTAGCTCCCTCTGCTGACGAAGCTTAACACTGTGCCAACTGGTGTAGGACAAATGGTTACAGAGTCCAGGTCCAGTATCAAAACAGGACAAAGAAGGGTGGATTAGGGCCTGAGAGAAATTTATAAATTTATAAGCTATGCTCTCCCTAAATATCAGTAGCTTAAAACAATATAGGTTTATTTCCTTCTTACACTCTATGTTTTCTCTGGGGCACTTTGGGTCTCTGTGTCATCCTCATTCTGGGACAGGCTGAGGGAGAGGCTGTCTGGAACATTGAGAGCAAAGGAAAAGAGAGACTGTGGTGAACTGCAAGCTGTCTCTTCAAGTTTCCTCTCAGAAATATATAAAAGTTGTGCTCACATTTCACTGGCCCAAGCAAGTTGCCTGATTGTGCCTCACTCAGGGTAGAGAAGTACAGTCCTACCATGTATGGAAGGAAAATCAGGAGCGTTGGTCGAAAAATAGAATTAGTACAAGATTGACAGGATTGGTAATAGAAAATTTGCACTCCTTAGGATAGTTATTTATATTTCTCCCTCTGAAATTTTATTTGCTTTGTAGTTTTTATAAATTTTAGTGAAAATTAGCATCAAAATAAAAGTGATAGTGCTCTTAACTTCTGGGTCAGGAACCTCAAACCAGAGCGTGAACTTAGTCATTTGTGTGAAACACTGAAGCTGTAAATGATTTAAACAGCAGAAGGTATATTTTTTTGAAGGTTAGATACAGACTTTATTTTTAAATTTTGCGTTAAAAATTTTACATTAACTTATGCTGACGTGATGTTACATGCAATGTGAAATGTCATCATGTAGAAAAACGTTTTTGGTATTTTTGTCATAGGGTTAAAGTGACTCTATGTAAATAAAAATGCCTTTGAGTTATAAATTGCTATAACATGCTAATTATTATAATCACAATAGCCATAAATGTTATTATTATAATCAGCCATTTAAAATAATATTTAAAGCAAAGAATTGAAAATTGGATTTTGCTGCTGTAGGCTTATTTAATTAGATCAGTATTGGGGTCTTTATTGATCTCAGATCATTTGAATTTTTATTTTTTTATATTTTTATTTTTTAAAGATTTTATTTATTTATTTGACACAGAGAGAGAGAGATCAGATCACAAGTAGGCAGAGAGGCAGGCAGAGAGAGAGGAGGAAGCAGGCTCCCCACTGAGCAGGGAGCCTAATGCGGGCCTCGATCCTAGGACCCTGAGATCATGACCTGAGCCGAAGGCAGAGGCTTTAACCCACTGAGCCACCCAGGCGCCCCATTTGAATTTTTATTAAAAATGATTTAAATTGGACTGTTGCTAGAAGGAGCTTTACACATGAAAAATCTGATTGTGTCACTCTTTTGCTTAAAGAATCTGTGTCTCCCCATTGCTACCTGCTCGCAGCCTTTAACTGAGTCCTTCCTCTGAATGATGGTACACACAAAATGATGAAAATTATTTTCTTTTCTTTTTTTTATGATTTTTATTTATTTATTTGACACACAGAGAGAGATCACAAGTAGGCAGATAGGCAGGCAGAGAGAGAGGGGGAAGCAGGCCCTCCACTGAGCGGAGAACCCGATGTGGGGCTCAATCCCAGGACCCCGAGACCATGACCTGAGCCGAAGGCAGAGGCTTAACCCACTGAGCCACGCAGGCGCGCCTATTTTCTTACTTCTCCCAGGGTTGGGTACATAGCTACTACCATACTGGATGCATTAGAGATAAATTAATTTGTTATGTATAACGGATGCTTTAGGGCTTTACAGCATAATTCCCTTTCAGATTTCTGGTTGATAAAGGCTGGTGAGAGTATACAATTCTTGGCATGGCAAACAAGACCTGTTGTGATCGGTCCCCTGTTTACTATTTGTAGTCTTATTTTTTCCCCTTCTACCATATATTTTAGCTGACTAGTTACATTCCTTAGTGCTTCCTAACCTCTTCCATGTCCTACTATACATTGAAGACAATAATAGACATGTATGTCATGTTGGGGTAAACTGGAAAAGATTTGGGGGCATCTTTGTGGGATTTTGTGAAGAAGTAAATGACATTTTCTCACCACATTAAGAAAAAGGATAAGAACTATATTATCCTTTCAATAGATGCAGAAAAAGCATTTGATAAAGTAGAATATCCATTCATGATAAAAAAAAACCCCACAACTTAATAAAGGCTTTATATGAAAAACCCACAGCTAGTATCATCCTCAGTGGGGAAAAATTGAGAGCTTTTCCTCTATGGTCAGGAATAAGACAGAGATGTCTACTCTCACCACTGTTATTTAACATAGTCCTGGAAGTCCTAGCCTCAGCAGTTAAACAACAAAAAGAAATAAAAAGCATCCAGAGCTGCAAGGAAGAAGTCAAACTTGTACTATTTGCAGATGACATGATACACTATGTAGAAAACCCAAGTGACTCCACCAAAAAATTGCTAGAATTTACAAATTCAGTAAAGTTGCAGGATACAAAATCAATGCTCAGAAATCTCTTGCATTTCTATACAACAATAATGAAGCAGCAGACAGAGAAATCAAGGAATTAGTCCTATTTATAATTACACCAAAAACCAAAAGATGCCTAGGAATAAACCTAATCAAGGGAATAAAAGATCTGTAGTGTGAAAACTGTGGAACACTGATGGAAGAAATTAAAGAGGACACAAAGAAATGGAAAGACATTCCATGCTCATGATTGGAAGAAGAAATATGGTTAAAATGTCTATATTACTCAAAGCAACCTACACACTTAATGCAATCCCTATCAAAATACTACCAGCATTTTTCACAGAGCTAGAACAAACATCCAGAAATTTGCATGGAACCGCAAAAGACCCCAAATAGCCAAAGCAATCTTTGGAGGCATCACAATTCTGGACTTGAAGTTATATTACAAAGCTGTAGTGATTAAGACAGTGTGGTAGTGGCACAAAAACAGACACATAGGTCGATGGAACAGAATAGGAAACCCAGAAATGAATCCAAAACTCTATGGTCAACTAATCTTTGACAAAGCATGAAAGAATATCCAATGGAAAAAAGAGTCTCTTCAACAAATGGTGTTGGGAAAACTGGACAGCAACATGCGAAAGAATGAAACTGGACCACTTTCTTACACCAGACACGAAAATAAATTCCAAATGGATGAAAGACTTAAATGTGAGACAGAAAACCATCTTAGCGGAGAACACAGGGAAGTGACTTCCTTGACATTGGCCGTAACAGCTTCTTATTAGGTATGTCCCATGAGGAAAGAGAAATAAAAGCAAAAATAAACTATTGGGACTTCATCAAGATAAAAAGCTTCTGCACAGTGAAGGAAACAATCAAGAAAACTAAAAGGCAATCTTTGGAATGGGAGAAGATATTTGCAAATGACATTTCAGATAAAGTATCCAAGATCTATAAAGAACTTCTCAAACTCAACACCCAATACCCAAATAATCCAGTTAAGAAATGGGCAGAAGACATGAATAGACATTTTGCCAGACATATACGAGTGGCCAATAGACACATGAAAAGATGCTCAACATCACTGATCATGAGGGAAATACAGATTAAAACTACAATGAGATATCACTTTATGCCAGTCAGAATGGTTAATATTAATGATACAGGGAACAACAGGTGTTGATGAGGATGTGGAGAAAGGGGAACCTTCTTACAACTGTATTGGTGGGAATGCAAACTGTTGCAGCTACTGTGGAAAACAGTATGGAGGTTCCTCAAAAAGTTAAAAATAGAAGTACCCTACGATCCACCAATTGCACTACTAGGCATTTACCCAAAGGATACAAAAAATACTGATTGGAAAGTATACTTGCACCCTAATGTTTATAGCAACATTATGAACAATAGCCAAATTATGGAAAGAGCCCAAACGTCCAGTGACTGATGAATGGAAAAAGAAGATGTGTGTGTGTGTGTGTGTGTGTGTGTGTGTGTGTGTGTGTGTAATGGAATATTACTCAGCCATAAAAAGAATGAAACCTTGCCATTTGCAGTGACATGATGGAGCCAGAGAGTATTATGCTGAATGAAATAAGTCAGTCACAGGGGCACCTGGATGGTTCAGTCTGTTATGCATCTACCTTCTGCTCAGGTCATGATCTGGGGGTTCTGGGATCGAGTCCCGTGTTGGGCTCCCTGCTCAGTGGGGAACCTGCTTCTCACTCTTACTCTGGTGCTCTCCCTGCTTGTTATCTCTCTCTCTGTGTCAAATAAATAAATAAATAAATAAATAAAAATCTTTAAAAAAAAAGTCACAGAAAGACAAATACAATATGATTTCACTCATATGTGGAATTTAAGAAGCAAAACAAATGAACATAGAGGAATACCAAGAAATAGACTCTTAAGTATAGAGAACGAAAGAATGGTTACCAGAGGAGGGGATGGGTGAAATAGGTGATGGGCATAAAGGAGGGCACTTGTGATGAGCACTGGGTGTTGTATGGAAGTGCTGAGTCACTAAATTCTACTCCTGAAACTAATATTATGTTATATGTTAACTAACTGGAATTAAAAAAAAAACTTAGAGAAAAAAAATCACATTTTCTATTATATAATTATAAGCAAAATAAAATGCAGGCTCTTATGGCAGATAATAAATGTTGACTTGTAAAAACTTTTAAATAATATCCTTCGACATCTAAATTGAGAAACTTAGCTGGCTTCTATAAGCATACTTTTTATCACGTTTGTATACTTATTTTTGAAACATATATACATAATTTCTGATCAAGACTATTTAATGATGATCTCTTCAAATTCTTGTTGCTCACCACTGACAAGAAAATATACAAGTAGTTGGTAGCAAATTGCAAGAGAGAAGTTATTTCTTTTTCTTTGGTTGATGGAAATTCCTTTTATGCTATTAATCTTAAAAATTCACTCTCTTTAAATTTTACTTTAGTGGCAGTAACACTTAACTGCTTGCTCTTCCTTTTCTTTCATTGACAAATGTAATGTTGAAATTTCTTCCCATAATGTGAAGGGATTGCAAATCCAAATGAAGTTTAAAAAAATATCAATTATTTAATAATAATTTTGATATTCTTCTTCAAATATATACAGCACTCTGTTAGCCTTAATTAGGACTCAAATGAAAACATTGACTGTCACTGGTGAATCATTTTAACTTAATTTTTATGAAGCTGAACTATTGCTTTAAACCTATAAACTTTGTCATACTCATTAACACATTGCATGGTTCATGGAAATTTTTGATTGAGTTCATCCAGGTGTTTGAAACTGTGACTTAAATGAGCTATTTTTTTAAAGCCAATTGCCAGCCTCCAACAAATCTATAAACTAAGAATCATTCACAATGTCAATGCTTATTTTTAACCCAGAAACTTTAAAGTGAAAGCTTTCCTTTTGAATAGACAATGCACTGAGGTATGGAATAGCAGAGAGTAGTATTCTGAACTCATTTCTCTGTATAAAGCCAAAAGCAGCTTGGGATTGACTAGATTCTTCATTTTGAAAACATTTTTAAATGTGGAATCTATATCTATAGGCAAGATTTTGCATTCAGGACCTTCTCTGTAATAAGATAGTGTTACTTGAATTTCAGTTTTTTCCAGAATAAACTCTGGTTGTAGAAACTTTATACTTTCTTGGCATAAAATTACACAGTATTTCTATAATATTTTGTTTCAAAATTTGGTACTTTTTTTGCAGGACAAATAATATATTTTTTTGTGATTTCTCTTCAGGTGCTATAATGTCAGTTATTAACTAGATTACTAACTGGAGATTCATTAATCTGCAATGAAAACCTCAGTAATTTTCTTGAATAAAGTTGTCTCTCTATCCCCTTTCATACCCTTAGTACACTTACTAATAATATTGTTAAAGGTGTCACTCATTCTTTGTCTCCTTTTTGGTTTGTTGATTTAAAATATAGTGTCGGGATGCCTGGGTGGCTCAGTTGGTTAAGCAGCTGCCTTCGGCTCAGGTCATGATCCCAGGGTCCTGGCATCCAGCCCCACACTGGGCTTCCTGCTCAGCGGGAAGCCTGCTTCTCCCTCTCATACTCCCCCTGCTTGTGTTCCCTCTTCTTGCTGTGTCTCTCTCTGTCAAATGAATAAATAAAATCTTAAAAAAAAAGGTATAATTAGATTACCTGAGATAATCCAGTATAGAAAAAAAAGAATAAAGTTCTTTTGGCTTAGGTATTTATTCATTCTTCTTTTAAATACATGTGCTTTGAGTGTCTGCCATACACGAGCCACTGTACTCATTTAGGAAATGGAGAGGAATAGGACATAGTCTCTACCTTTGAGTTGCTCATAATCTGGTGGGTAAGAATCATGTAAATAAATAATAAAATACATGATAAATGCTTTAAAATAGGAACTTATCAGTTGTTGAGCTGAGCAAGAGAAAGAGACAACTATAAGAACATGGAGGATTTAGGGGGAAAGATTGTATAACCAGAGAGAACATTTCCCGGCTTCACAGGACAATTATAATTCGGTGTGCAGAATTGTGCAGAGCATGGGCTGTGAAAGAACATAGTGTCTTTGGGGAATGGCCAGTATTCCTATATTGCTAGGTGTGTGGAAGATGGGAGGAAGGGATGGAGTGGTGTAAGCTAGTTGTTGGAGCCAGTTGTATGCAGGGCTGGTTATTATTCAACTATAGTCGCCGGTACAGAGATACTGGTTATTAAAATATTGAATCACTTTCATGCAGATTGGTAAATTTTATTGAGAGAATACATTACTTAATGATGTGGTCTAGTGCAATCAGCAGGGGTGGATTACGGGCCCTAGTAACCTTGCTGGTGTGGATTAATGTGGCCCCGGGAAGCCATGTAGTGGCTGCCGGGAGTATCATCAGTGCTTGCCTGATACTCTAGAGTATCCTGTTGGTGTTGGAGGCAGTGGAGCAGGCTGCAGCCCAGGTAGTTTTTGTGGCACCATTTTCTTGGGGGTGTCCTGAAGCACAGGGGTTTCATGCCCTGTGGGAAACACTAGCATTCTTATGCTTACATGACAATGACATGCAAACAGTATGCCCAGCCCTTTACTACTGCAACAAAGTGCTGCTGGGCACCCAGAAATAATGACTGTCATTTTAATAGGAAGATGCTGGGAAGGGGCGCTAGGTGGTTCAGCCGGGTATGTATCAAGGGTCTGCCTTAGGCTCCATGATCCCAGGGTCCTGGGATTAAGCCCCATGTCAGGCTCCCTGCTTGATGGAGGGCCTGCTTCTCCCTCTCCCTCTGCTGCTTTTCCTGCTTGTGCAGTCTCAAATAAATAAATAAAATCTTAAAAGAAAAAAGGAAGATGTTGGGAAAAGCTTGCCATGATTATAAATATCAAAATCATGACTCCCTTAGAAAGATTAAGTCAATACTTTCTAAAACTCAGTAAGTAACTTGGAAGTTATTAAAATGACTATGTGAATACTTTGTGCTACAACCTATTGCACAATAAAGAGAGATCTATATGTCTACATCTATAGTTTGGAAAAAAATTATTTTTAACATTAATTTATATATTGGTTTGTACATTAATTTCATATGGTTGTATCGTTGTTAAGTACTATAATCACCTATTCTTATATGCCATGTTAAGAAATTTGAATTTATCTTGTTGGTATGTTTGATTGTGGTGAACAGGGTTGAAGTTAAAGCCTGATTGGGCCCGTTGTATCAATAAAGTCTATTCATTTAGTGTCAGAAAGTCTAACTAGCGTGAGGATTCTCACCAGGATATTTATTTCTACTGCTACTGCCACCGTCTTGTATTTTGGAATCTTGTCTTTATCCTGGATTTGTCTTCTGTATTGCTGCAGAGTACGCTCTAAAAAATCAAATTTAAATTATTTATTCCCTAGTTTAAAGACCTTGTTAGGCTTCCTGTTGCCTCAGATACAATTCCAACTTCTTACTTTTGCATGTAAGGTCTTTCACATTCTCTCCCCAGCCCATCTTTCAGGCTTCATCCTCTACCTTTTGCTTTCATAGATGCTTTTATTTTTTCCTAGATGTAATATATTTTCACTATTTCTGGAACTCTGAATGGGGAAGGGTACCCTCTTCTAAGGGAGATGCATATGGGATAAATAATTCAGTGAGTTAATTTACTATATATCCTGTATATCCTGAATTATTTGAGATTGGGACCAAATTAGTGGTGCTTTCATTTAAAAAGTTATATTAGGGACACCTGGGTGGCTCAGTGGGTTAAGCATCTGTCTTTGGCTCAGGTCATGGTCTCGGGGTCCTAGGATTGAGCCCTGCATTGGGCTCCCTGCTCAGCGGGGAGTCTGCTTTTCTCTCTGCCTCTGTATGCTTTCTCTCTCTCTCTCTCTCCCTCAAATAAATAAAAGTCTTTAAAAAGATAATAAAAAGTTACATTAAAATCACCTTTAAAAAAAAGTTATTTATTTATTTGACAGAGAGAGAGATCACAAGTAGGCAGAGAGGCAGGCGGAGAGAGGGGGGGAAGCAAACTCCCCGCTGAGCAGGGAGCCCAATGCGGGCCTCGATCCTAGGACCCTGAGATCATGACCTGAGCTGAAGGCAGAGGCTTAACCTACTGAGCCACCCAGGCGCCCCTAAAATCACCTTTTGAAGAGTCTCCAATGCCAGTAAGGACAAAAAACCCTTACTACTCATTTTCTTCAACTTTAATAGGAAATTTTATGGAATTGTTTTGGAACACATGCTTCCAATCTGCCACCAGATTTTGCAGCAGGAATTTATATAACCATGCCATAGCTCAAACTGTCTCGCGTTTTACCATATGTTTCAGTATTTCCAATGTTTTCAAACACTCCTCTTTCCCACCCTTTCCAGTTTACATTTCTCAGCTTTGTCCTGGCCTTTACCTCGTAGTTCTCATTCATTTCTATGATTCATGAATAATCTGCCATAGCCTTCCAGTTTAGAGTCAGTTCTGTACTGGTTCTCTTTCCTGGACCTGTTTCTAGACTATTAACATAAACAATGCTTCATCCTCACTGTAGAACTCCTCATTCCTGGCCTAGGTTCAGCACTGTCATCTCAGTACTTGTTTTTATGGCTTTGCTACTTTTACCTCTGTTTAAAAGTTACTAGAGTCAGAAACATGACTTAGAGTCAGGCTGGCTTCTGTAACAGTATAAGATAGCAGTTCTAGTAAAAATTTCCCTCTTAGGAATCCTGTTTTTGTCTGGTTAGAATTTAGGGGAATTTCTAGAGTCTAAATCTCATCAGTTAAGACAGCTTTGTAGAAGTCGCTGGATCTTTATGACTGCAAATATGGCCTTTTCTGCTTGTTTTTCTCCTAATCCGGTATTTCCTTAGCTGGTTTCTAGGAGTCAAGGCAGTGCAGCTGTGTAAGCAGCCATGCTTTTCCCATAAAGGAAAGGCTTTGACGTAAATCACTTCTGGGTCACAGCCCAATTTGCTAGTTGTGTGACCTTGGGCAAGTCACTTGATCTTTGGGACTCTGTTGCTTTATACATAAACTGAGAACAATAATGCCTGGTTCCTAGGGTTGTGGTGAGATGCAAATTTAATGTACCTGGCATGCAGGGGATAGGCAATAAACGTTATTAGGAAAAATAAACATTTTGCCTTTATGTTGCTTTTTCTGCTCCTAGTCTTGTGCTCATCATCCCCACTGAAGTTAGATTCTTTTGTTTATATGAAGGTCAGTCTGGAGATTAGATGAAACTAGAGTGAGAGGAAGTGAGTGTTTGTCCTTGAACATTTTCTTCACTAAAGGATTTTTGAGATTTTTAGTAATAGCAAGTTGCCCTCTGGAGCCTGGAAGTTTAGTTAATCAGAATTTTAAAAGTTTTTTTTTTTCATAATGTTTAAAAAAGTAGTAGTATTTAAAAAATTGTTTTGTTTTATAAATTCTGCAAAAAGTCTAAGTCCTGCTATGGACCTACCATCTAATTTGACTAGTGTCTATTTCAAGGCCAGTCATACCTTTTTCAAATTTAAATTTGAATTTAAAATTCAAACTCTTAAATTTTTATTTATTCTCTTTTGATCATCTTACGTATTGAAATCACCATCTTTCAAATACTTTCACGCAAAGAGCTGATTACACTATATAGAAGTAGAAAATTCAAAGACTATTTTATCTCAAATTTTACTTAATAACAATAGTAGACATTTTTTATAAAGATAAAATTCTATATATGCTTGTCTCCCTACACAACTATTTGATTTTATATATTCCCTTCCAGTTTTTATCTCTATGCATCATGTTTTACGTATATATAATTATAGTGTATGTATGACTATATATTCTGCTTAGTACTTCATTATAAACGTTTTTTTACTTAGTAGAATGTCATAGGTGTTTTTCCATGAATGTATTTTCTCAACAATCTGCGTTACCACCCGTCACATGCCAGGCATATTCAATTAAATAGGTTCTCCTCCATTCTAATTTTTAATACTTGCAGAACATTTCATTACAATTACAACAGAAAGTTCAACATTCCACTATTGATTTTTGCTTTATGTTTTACCTTTATCTCTGCTCTGGCATTAAGCCAAATGTGGGACACAGCCCTATTTCCTGGATTCTAAAATTTTACTCATATCATTAGGCAGCTGTGTTCACAGCATTTCTTTGGAGATTGAGGGATAATGATGATGAGGTTTACATACAGTGGTAAGTCAAAACTGAATTAGATTTTCTCATTCTCGAAAGTCTCTGAGCATTTCCGCTCAGTAGGTTCCAACTTAGGGCCATATTGTTAGCCTTGCCTTCTTTTAGCTTACCCTCTCTTTTCTCTTCTATTTCTTCACTCTCCAATTTCTGTTAATTTTTATACAAAGCAGGTTAGCTATGTTTTTTTTTTTCTTTCAGTGTGTTCCCTTAGAGTTCCCCTTCCACTCTGAAGTAACTTATCCAGGTATTTTTCTAAACGTAAATAGTTTCTTCCTAAAGAAAAAAAAATCACCAATATCATTTGGTCAAATATTTTATCTCCATTCTGTTGCATAGGTTTTTTTTTCATAAATTGTTGTTCAGTTGCTTTTGGTTGGTTGATAGGGGATAACTTCAGACTCTCTAAGTTCGCTTGGACCTGAATAATACTAAAATGTAGATGAGAGTTTGACTGCAGCTGCTAAGAGAAAGGTTGAGGAACACCAGGTTGACATTATAATTAAATTCCACCAATATTTTTCTTAGGTTTATGTGGAGTAGAGTGATAACCTTGATTAACAGACCCTCTGAAGACATAGCACCATTGCAATACCCTCAGTAAAATAGGAAAAAAAAGTCATTAGTCTTTTGAAACAGAAATGTTGTGATTCTTCTGGCCCAAAGACAATGTTCCTAATGACAATGCAGTTTCTATTTATCTGCCCAAGTTTGAATGATAAAGAGGGTTGGGCCACAGTAAAATAGTGAACTTGGTGGGATTTATCTCCTATCCTTCCTACTTTTCCCATTTGATGCCTTTTCCCCCATTTGCAAATGACTTTGGGCATCTACTGCTCTCCTACTCTTTAATCTTTTCTCCCCAATCACTACCACATTAGAAAAAGAATAATCAATAATTTGTATTTTCCCAAATGGTGGATAATAAAAAAATAACCTCAAATTTTCCAAATGGCTGATAATAAAGTTATAAAGGTAACAGACATTTATAGGATAAGCCAGGTATTAATAAGATATATTTATGTGGAGACTGAGGGCAGGAATTGTGTGCAATGTGTCATTCTATTCCTTTTTGAGGCTATCACAGTGCCTGACATGTAGTAAGTGCCCAGTAATGAATTCATGAATTAAGGACACCTTATTTAAAGAGCTTCAAGCTACTGATAAAAGGTATGAAGGGGTACAATGTCACAGAAATTTAGAATAGTACAAGCATATCTCAGAGATTCCGTGGGTTCCATTTCAGATCCTGCAGTAAAGTAAGTATTACGGTAATGTGAGTCCAATGAATTCTTTGGTTTCCTAGTGCACATAAAAGTTATGTTTACACTACACTATGGTCTCTTTAAGTGTGTGATAGGATTATATCTACAAAAAACAATGTTCATGTCTTAATTGAAAAAATACTTTATTATTAGAAAACGTTAACCATCATCTAAGCTTTCAGTGAGTTGTGATCTTTTTGCGTCTATATTGATGGCTGCTGACTGATCAGGGTGGTGGCTGCTGAAGATCGGGGTGGCTGTGGCAATTTCTTAAAATAAGTCTACAATGAAGTTTGCTATATTGATTGACTCTTCCTTTCACAAACAATTTCTCTGTAGCATGCAATGCTGTTTGATAGCATTTTACCCCATAGTATTTCTTTCAAAATTGGACTCAATCCTTTCAAACCTGCCATTGCTTTATCAACTAAGTTTATTTATTTTATATTTATTTATTTATCTTTTAAAGATTTTATTTATTTATTTGACAGAGACACAGAGAGAGAGGGAATATAAGCAGGTGGAGTGGGAGAGGGAGAAGCAGGCTCCTGGCTGAGCAGGGAGCCTGATGCGGGGCTCAATCCCAGGAACCTGGGATCATGACCTGAGCCATAGGCCAATGTGTAACTGACTGAGTTACCCAGGCGCCCCATCAACTAAGTTTATGTAATATTCTAAATCTTTTGCTGTAATTTTAACAATCTTTACATATTCACTAGGAGTAGATTCCTTCTCAAGAAACCAGTTTCTTTGCTCATTCATAAGAAGCGACTCCTCATCCATTCAAGTTTATCACGAGATTGCAGCAATTCAGTTCCATCTTCAGGCTCCACTTCTAATTCTAGTTCTCTTGCTATTTCCACCACATCTGCAGTTACTTCCTCCAGTGACGTCTTCAACCCCTCAAAGTCATCCATGAGAGCTGCAATCAGCTTCTTCCAAACTCTTGTTCATGTTGATATTTTGACCTCTTTCCATGAATCACAAATGTTTTTAATGGCATCCAGAATGGTGACTCTTTTACAGAGAGTTTTTCATTTACTTTGTCTAGATCCATCAGAGGAATCCCTATTTATGGCAGCTATAGACTTATAAAATGTATTTCTTTTTTAAAAAGGATTTATTTATTTATTTCAGAGAGAGAGAGAGAGAGAGAGAGAGAGAGAGTGTGCACACAGGAGTGGGTGGGGGGTGGGGACGGGGCAGAAGGAGAGAGAGAATCTCAGGCAGATTTCATGATGAGTGTGGAGCCCTCCACGGGGCTTGATTGCATGACCCTAAGATCACGACCTGAGCCAAAAAAAACAAGAGTTGGATGCTCAGCCAACTGCACCACCTAGGCACCCCTAAATTGTATTTCTTAATAAGACTTGAAAATTAAAATTACTCCTTGATCCATGGGCTGCAGAATGGATGTTGTGGTAGCAGGTATGAAAATGATGTTAATCTTGTACATTTACCTAGAGCTCTTGGGTGACCTCATCCATTGTCTATGAACAGTACTATTTTGAAAGGAATCTTTTTTATTGAGCAGTAGGTCTCAAAAGTTGGCTTAAAATGTGTAGTAAAGCATATTGTCAACAGATGTGCTCTCATCCAGTTTTTCTTATTCCATTTTTATAGCATGGATAGAGTAGATTAAGCATAATTCTGAAGGGCCCCAGGATTTTCTGAGTGGTAAATGAGCTTTGACTTCAAAAAGTCACCAGTTGTTTTAGACCCTAACCAGAGAGTCGTCTTGCCTTTTGAAGCCAGCATTGACTTCTCTCTAGCTATGAAAGGCCTAGGTGGCATCTTGTTTCAACATAAGGCTGTTTCATCTGCAAAAATGTTGTTTAGTGTCGCCCCCTTCATTAACTATTTAACTAGATCTTCTCAATAACTTGTAGTTTCTGTATCAGCACCTGCGGCTTCACCTTGCCCTTTGTTGTTATGGAGCGGTTTCTTTATTTAAACCTCATGAACCAGCTTCTGCTAGCTTCAGACGTTTCTTCTGTAGCTTCCTTCCTTTTCACTTAACATAATATCCTCTAAGTCCATCTATGCTGTCTCAAATGGCTAATCTCATCCCTTTTTATGGCTTTGTAATATTCCATTATATATGCATACCACATTTTCCTTATCCATTTGTCTACTGATGGAGGCTTAGGTTGCTTCCATGTCTTGGCTATTGCAAATGATGCTGCAATAAACATAGGAGTGCATGTATCTTTTTTTTTTTTTAATTTATTTTTTTATTTTTTTTAAAGATTTTATTTATTTATTTGACACACAGAGAGAAATTACAAGTAGGCAGAGAAGCAGGCAGAGAGACAGGGAGAGGAGGAAGCAGGCTCCCTGCTGAGCAGAGAGCCCGATGCGGGCCTCGATCCCAGGACGCTGAGATCATGACCTGAGCCGAAAGCAGAGGCTTTAACCCACTGAGCCACCCAGGTGCCCGCATGTATCTTTTCAAATTAGTGTTTGTTTTCCCTGGGTAAATACCCAGTAGTGGAATTATTGGATCACATGGTATTTCTATTTTTATTTTTTTTTGAGGAAACTCCATACTGTTTTCTACAGTAGCTATACCAGTTTACATTCCCAATAGTGCATGAAGGTTTTCTCCATATCCTCGCCAATACTTGTTGTTATGATAAGTATACTCTTTATCCCCTTTACCTATATCATCCATCCCTTCACATACCATCTCTCAGGTAACTATCAGTTTGTTATCTAAGAGTCTGGTTTTTTGTTTGCTTTTTCTCTGTTCCTTTGTTTTGTTTCTCAAATTCCACATATGAGTGAAATTGTATGGTGTTTGTATTTGGGTGCTAGGTGCAGAAATATTTACAATTATTATATCTTCTTGTTGGGTTTCCCCTTTATGATTATATAGTGCCCTTGTTTGTCTTTTTTTACAGTCTTCATTTTAAAATTCAGTTTGTCCAATATGTGTGTTGCTGCTCTGGCTTTATTTTGAAATCCATTTGCATGATAAATGTTTCTCCATCCCTCACTTTCAATCTGCAGGTCTGTAGGTCTGAAATGAGTCTGTTGTAGGCAGCATATAGCTTGGTCTTGCTTTTTTTGTCCATTCCATCACCCTCTGTCTTTTGATTGGAGCATTTATTCTATTTACATTCAAAGTAATTATTGATAGGTATGTACCTTACTATTTTGTTACTTGTTTTTGGTTGTTTTTATTGTTCTCCTCTGTTCCTTTCTTCTCTTGCTCTTTTCTCTCATGGTTTGCTGGCTTTCTTCAGTGATATATTTGGATTCCTTTCTCTTTATTTTTTGCATGTCTGCTATCGGTTTTTGATCTATGGTTACCATTAGGTTTATATATAACATCTTATGCATTTAGTAATCTATATTAATTTGATGGTTGCTTAAGTTTGAACCCATTCTAAAAGCACTAAGGTTTTACTCCTCCCCCCTTGTTTTAGGTATATGGTGTCATACTTTACATCCTTTTATTTTGTGAATCCTTTTATTGATTTTTATAGATATACTTAATTTTACTGCTTTTGTGCTACTTTTCTTACTCTTGCTTATGGTCTTTCCTCTCTACTCAAAGAGTCCCTTTTAACACTTCTTGTAGGGCTGGTATAATGGTCATGAGTCTCTTAAGGTTTTCTTTGCCTGGGAAACCCTCTCTCTCCTATTCTGAATGACAGCCTTGCTAGATAGAGTATTCTTGGTTGATTTTCTTTCTCTCAGCACTTCAAATATACCATGCCATTTTTTTCTGGCCTGCAAAGTTTCTGCTAAAAAATGAGCTGATAGCCTTATAGGGTTTCCCTTTTTTTTATAGCTGTTTTCTTTCCTCTTGCTGCTTTTAAAATTTATCGATTTATCACTACTTTTTTGCTATTTTAATTACTGTGTGTCTTGGTGTGGACCTTCTTGGGTTGATTTTGCTGGGGACTTTCTGTGCTTCCTGGATCTAGATTCCTGTTTCCTTCCCCAAATTTGGGAAGTTTTCAGGTTCTATTTCTTCAAATACATTTTCTGTCCCCTCTTCTCTTTCTTCTCCTTCTGGTATCTCTACAATGTGAATGTTATTATGTGTAGTTTTTTTTTTTTTTAAAGATTTTAAATTTATTTGACACAGAGAGAGAGAGATCACAAGTAGGCAGAGAGGCAGACAGAGAGAAGGAANAAGATTTTAAATTTATTTGACACAGAGAGAGAGAGAGATCACAAGTAGGCAGAGAGGCAGACAGAGAGAAGGAAGCAGGCTCCCTGCTGAGCAAAGAGCCTGATGTGGGGCTCCATCCCCGGATCCTGAGATCATGACCTGAGCCGAAGGCAGAGGCTTAACCCACTGAGCCACCCAGGCGCCCCATATTACACTTAATGTTGTTGCTAAATGCCCTTAATCTATTTTCATTTTTTATTGTTCTTTTTTCTCCTTCCCGTTCAGCTTATTTTCTATTTTTCTGCCCTCCAAGTCACTGATCCATTCTTCTGCTTCCTCTAATCTAATGTTTATTCCTTCTAGTGTATTTTTAATTTCAATTATTGAGTTGTTCTTCTCTGATTGGTTATTTTTTATGTTTTTACTCTCGTTGTGATGGTCTCACTGAGGTCCTCCTTTCTTAAGTCTATTGAGTATTTTTATGACCTTTATTTTAAATTCTATATCAGGCATATTACTTATTTCCATTTCATTGAACTCTTTTGCTGTGATTTTTGTCCTGTTCTTTGATTTGGGACATATTCCTCTGTCTCCCTATTTTGTCAAACTGTTTGTGACTGTTTCTATGATTTTAAAAAGTCGACTACATTTCCTGTTCCTGAAGATAGTGACTAAGTGAAGAGTTCCTGTCGTGCCCTGCAGTGAATGTCTCCTGTTCACCAGAACCTGGCATTTCAGGGGTGTTTCCTCTGTGTCCATGCACCCTACTGTTGTGGTTGAGCCATGTTTGCCTTCAGTCCAGTTGTCTGCAATGGTTCTCTTTGCCTGTTGTGGGCAGGGTTTGGTTCCTGTGTTGTTAGTGGGGAAGTCTGGGGCCACCTTGGACTTGAATTGAGTCAGAGCAGGCATTTGCCAGAGCTGTGGTAGCAGGGAACAACAAGACACTTTCCCTGTGTTGTTCCCCGAAAGCTTTAATTGGTGGGTGGGACCTGCAACTAGACCAGATGTCTGCTCCCAGCTCATTGCTGGGCTGCAGTTGGGCCGGTGTGTTTGGTTATCTCCAGAGCTGAGTCTGCTGGTTTTCGAAGTTTCAGGTGTTAAGGCCCACTGATTGTAAGAACTTGCAAAGTTAGGCCCCTCTGGTTTTCAACGCTAATTGTTATGAGGATTTATCTTCCTAGTGCAGATCCCCCTGGGTTAGGGTGCCTGGTGTGGGTGAGGTCAGCTCCTCCTCCCACCTTTGCCCACAGTGACCTTCCCACCTGCAGACAGTCCCACAGGTCCTTTTGACTCCTGACCATGTCTGTGCCCTTCCTATCCTCTTCGATGTGGCCTCTTCTATACCTTTAGCTGTGGGGAGTCTGTTTTACCAGTCTTCAGGTTGTTTTCTGAGTTATTTACAGTGATGTGGGTTATCTAGGTGTATCTGTGGGATGAGGTGAGCCTAAGATCTTCCTACTCCGCCATCTTCCCTGGAAATCCCTATATTAGGAATTACTTTAAAAACCAACCTTGAAGGTAACTCTGAACTAATCATTTTGGTGTAGCCAGAAATGAGGATGTGGTGTGTGTGTGTGTGTGGGGGGGAAGAGCATGAGAGATGGTTTACTCTTCACTATGGAGGTGAAAGAATAGATACCTTGAATCTCCAGTATCTGTTCTATGTTAATGTATACCTTGCCAAATTGTGCAGGTTCCAAGTTTGATTTTGGATTGAGCATTGCCTCACTTTCCACCTATTATTTGCCGAAGGAAGATGTGATTGACTTTGATTCCAGGCACTTTTCTGGACAAAGAGGGAGGGCCAGAGACAAGAAAGTATGCGTGGAACATAGGTTATGTAGGAGGATCTTGCCCAAGGACTGAAAGGGACTTTGTGCACACATACATACTTTTTTGTGTATGTGTGCGTTCATGTGTGTGTGTATGTATCATGTGTTAGGAATGAGTCGTTCTGTGACCATTGGTTATTTTTCTTCTGTCTGTGTTGAAAGAGGGAAGTAGATAAATTGAAGATGGACCAGTAGGTAGGAACTAGATTAGAGAGAGACTTATATGATGTAGCAGAGAATTTGGTTTTATTCTAAATATAATGGCAATTTAAGGAGATGGGTTGAGTGGTATGATGTGGGGGAAGTGGTGGTGGGGAGTGTTTAGAGTGGGGCGGGGGAGGTTGCAAGTTTCTGTTTCAAACAAGAGTTCGGTTCTAAACAAATGTGGAGTTTGGTTTGTGATCCCAAGTGAATAGACACAGACACAACTTGCAGATGTTTTTACAACTTTTCAAATGAGTTAAAATATCTCAACATTCTTTTCTGCTATTTTGTAAAACATGTACTAGATTTTCTTGTTCATTATGGGATAATGGATGATACATTTGAAATGAAATGTAAAATATCATCTAAAGCTATGAATTATAATTTCCCTTTGAATTAAAATTATTACTTGCCTTGAGTATTTTGGGCTAAGATAATGTTGCCAGTCAAGTGACACATGAAATATTTTCTAGGTATTGACAGTTGTAATTATAATAAAAATTGTATTTTAATAAACAGTTCTGAGGAAATTATTGTTTTTGCACTTGAACTGCTGATTAATTAAATTGAAAGTGTTCCAACCGCTTTTGCCCTGAGCATCATTATAATAAATAATGACATAGATATTGTTGGTATATTTAAGAAATAGGTCAGGAAGAAAGAAAAAAGGAAAGGAAGAGAGAGGATAGAGAAATGGAGTGGATGAGTGAAAAAGAGGAAAAGTGGACAAAAAACACACAGATGGGGACATAGAAAAGGAAGCCCATGGCACTGAAAGTTGTGTAATTGGGAGAACAAAAGCCACTCTGAATATTTCATACAAAGGCAACTTAATATAGGGAATTAATTACCAGAAGTATTGGTAGGGCTGGAGAAACAAAAAGTAGATGATGAATTTACCAAAAGATGGACGACTGGAGGAAGCCACTACCTCTCCTGGGGCTCGAGAGAAAAACTGAAAATGGTGTTAAGCAGAGCCCATAAGTACTATGACGGTAGGATGGTTGGAGTGCCCCTGCCACCCTTGGAGCCCAGGAGCCTGCACTTCTCATGCTGTAGGAAGGCTCTAGTCTCGTTGATGATGCTGGACTCACCATGGAGGACGATGGAGCCTCTAGTCACTGCTGTTGCTGGTGCTTGTGCTGGTGCTACTACTCCTGGAATCAGAGCCCATGATTACACTTGCTGAGCTTCCTGGAATATTGTTGCTGCCTCTGCAGGAACTAGAAAGAGAAGGAAAGAAATAAAAGGGTTTATCTTTCCCTGACATTGAATTTTCACCAGTATGTCCCAGTAGCAGAACTTTTTTTTTTTTAAAGATTTATTTATTTATTTGACAGAGAGAGAGAGAGAGATCACAAGTAGGCAGAGAGGCAGGCAGAGAGGCAGGCAGAGAGAGAGGAGGAAGCAGGCTTCCCGCTGAGCAGGGAGCCCGATGCGGGCCTCGATCCCAGGACCCTGAGATCATGACCTGCGCTGAAGGCAGAGGCTTTAATCCACTGAGCCACCCAGGCGCCCCAGTAGCAGAACTTAATTGGAAACCAGCTGCCAAGAGAGTGTGAAAAATGTAGTCTATATAGGCTTCTAGTTCCCTGAAAAAAAGGGAGAGCATGGAAGGGCTGGGATGGAATTGAGAGCCAGTAAAGAACAAGCACAGTGGGGTGCCTGGGTGGCTCAGTCAGTTAAGCGTCTGTGTTCGGCTCAGGTTATGATTCCAGGGTCCTGGGATCAAGTCCTGCATCGGGCTCCCTGTTCGGCAGAGAGCCTGCTTCTCCCTCTCCCTCTGCCTGCCACTCTGCCTACTTGTGCCCTCTATCTCTCTGTCAAATAAATAAATAAAATCTTAAAAAAAAAAAAAGAACAAGCACAGAGAGAAGTTATAAAATACTGATTCTTTAATCGTAATAGAGAAAAGGAACATTTTTGCAACTTTTCTGAGTAATGTCAAGACCCTCTTTTCATTTTTTTCTGGTTGAAGGAAAGATTAGATTATAAAAACTGGTCAAAAACCCTTGAAAGTGAGATATAACAGTTAGGGCATTTTAGTTTCAAACAACAAAACTGGACCCTGGTTCACTTAAGAGAAAATATGTGCATTATAAGGATATTGGATAGTGCTCAGAATGTGAAATCTCTAGTCTCTGGATAAGAAATTGGAGTAGGTCTGGATAGCTAGTTTGCAGAAACTAATGGATGACCTGTTCAAGGTGCTCCTTGCTGTTTGTATGGATCAGCTTCATTATTTACCACTTAAGGTTCACATTTACCAGAGGCAGTCTGGCCTACCTTTGGTTAGTTGCCCATGGCAGAGTTAAGTAGTTGGGACGGAGACTGCATGTGGCACTCTCTCACTTTGCAGTGCTGTTTGAGCCACTCAAATGGTAATGATGCAGTTAAAACTGAATAGCATTTTGGGTGCCATGCATACTGGTGTACCATGATATTTAATTCTATTTTATTTTTACTTACCAGTGTATACCCATCATGTCAAAACAAGAAGAGAAAAGTAGACTTAAAGTGTCCTTTTAAGACACAGTGGAGTGTGGATTATTTTGTTACCAAATTAGATAACAAAGCTTTGTGTGTTTATTATTTGTGTTTATTATGTGTTGACAGCATAGTTGTGCTAAAAGAATACAATATATGTTGATGTCACCATACTAAGCAGCCATCACAATATTCCCATTAGGGTAAATTAGAAATTTAAAGTGGAATATTTTGTTATAGCAGAATTTCTTAACAAAAGTAAAAAAAATGAAAATGAACCTTCAATCAAAGAAAGTTGCCAAATGGCTCATCTGTTAGCCAGTCTATTTACCATGATGAGTTAATTAAATCACATTTGATCGTAGCAGATGAAAAAATGTGTACAGAGAAAATAAACTTGTTTAAGACTATTAGCTTTTCAATGAGAAGTTTCTCAAAGAGTTGAGGACATTAGGAAAAACACCTTGCAGTCAATTTAAAAACAAGGCTAATGATTTTGAGTGGTTTTTCTTGGTTCTCACTTAGTTTACAGATGTTCTTGGTAATGATCTGCTTTTGTTTATTTGAGGAGTTGGTACTGAGTTTGAAGTGACTGAAGAATAAGGCTCTATGGAGTTAGTGTGGAATAACAAAAGGCAAGAACATTTCAAAGAATTAAAAAAAAGTCAGTACAAACTGAAGTGGAACCTGCTAAGATGTGTTAAAATTGATGATGACAAAAAATATGTATGGAGTAGAAAAAGACTAAGTTGGATACATTTACAAACCTTGTGAAAATATAAAATGTTTAAAGCTCATGGTTATTCATTGTGTCGTGAGTAGGTACTTTGTAGGAAGTATTTAAATCATCATGGATTACTGAATTGGTATTGTCAAAAGTAAACCATTCTCTCTTGTGAATTTAACCATCAATTCTATGGATTTTTTTTGGGTCAGGAATAGAAACAATATCATGACTTGCTCTATAAGTTTTGATGGCTTAGAAGTAAAATTTTATGTGGGTTTTTGAACTCAGGGCCAATATTTGAACTGTCTCTGCATGAGAAAAATACCCCTAACTACTGTTACTCAACAATGAATGGCTTTGGAAACTTGTTTTTGCGTTTATAGTTTCTGTGTTTAACTTCTGATTATGAGGCAGAAGTATGCTTATCTGTGAAACTTATAGTATGGTAAAGTCATTTTAACTTCAATGACCACTAATCTTTATCATGAATAATTTCAACTGCTTTATATGCTTCTCATGCTGTCAAAAGTTAAAACAAGTAGTAAGCTCTCTAATCCTCCACAATTTTCAGTGACTATATTTTCGCAGCTCAAACTATGGTTCCAATAGCATTTTTCAGACTTTGATGCAAATGCAAATGCAAAAAAAAGTTACATGTTCAAAAATTTGTTTAATCGTGCAGTTGCAGAATTACCACTCAACTTTAATCAGCAGTGTAATGACATGCTAAAAGACAAACCAGGGGAAGAATCTAATTCAATTCTGGAAGTGTCCTCTAAGAGATGCATATGGTCATATCAGTACTTGATACTTATCTGTATGAAAAGACATTTCTAAGTTGAAATTCCATAAAATCATATTACAGATCAGCATTAACAGAAGAATATTTGCTGTTAATTTGAATGATTTGGAGTACTAACTTTGAATCTCAACTCAACTTTGAATCCCACTTATTTGTCAATAAGAAATTTGTAGAAATGTGTTTTCTCTCTCATATTAGAAGTACATATTATTCTTATTTGTTTTTTGACTTGATGCAGGCAGGCCAGGTCCAGGGACCCAGAGGGGGTCATGCAGGACCAGTCGAAGAGGGTCTTGGCTTTGCATAGGATAAAAATCAAATGTGAGCCAGTGGAAATGAGAGCAGAATTTATTGAATGTATAGAGAGAACAGATACAGACAGAACATCTGGGAAACTGGGGAAGGAAAGCAGCATGAATTTCGCCTCTGTTTGGGGTCTGGAGTTTTTTTTTATTGAGGGGTGGTGGTCTGGTGTACGTTTCCTCTCAGGCATCCAGGAAATGGTCATTCCCTGGAGCCGGGGGCCTTGGCGTCAAGATGTCTAGCTCCCATGGTCTGGAATACTCAGATGATGGCTTCAACCAGTCATTCTCACCTGTTCCTTCCTTAGATATTATCTGTTCTAGAGAAATCATTAACTCAGTTCCCTTATGAGGAGGAGGTATGCTATTTGCATTACAAGTTGTGTGTAAAGTGGCGTGGGTGTGCAGGTCCTAGCAAGGATAGAAGCAGGAAAAGGAGCAAAAGCAGATTTATTATGGAGTCCTTTAGTTTCCCTATCTCAGACCCACAAAACCTAAAATATTTACCAGCTGGCCTTTTACAGAAAAGGTTTGCTTTGATTTAGGCAAGTAAATACCAGTAGATACTGACCTGATATCTGTACATTGTATTGGTTTTTTTGTGTAATCAATACAAATTTGCTTCTCTTTAGCTTGAAATATACAGTTTACTATTACCTCCTTCTGGCTAAAGGATTTTTTGGAGGAAAGTTTGATTATAAATTGTTATTTACTTAAGAACTTAAGAATGTAATTATGCATGGCTGGTCTCAGCCTTATCACATTCTTTTTTTTGCATATTTTGCAAAGTGTGGACCAGCCAGAAGCAACTCTAAACGGAGGACAAAAGTAGAACAATTATCTTCATCTTTAGTTCTGAATGTCAGAGCTCCTTTCTCCCAAGAAATTTTATCCTAGCATTATGAGAGCACAGTCTCTTTTAGAAATTAGGCTAGTTGGAGTAGACTAGGTGTGGAAGGGTAGTATAAATGCTTCCTTCTCCTTTCCAGTGTAACTCAGCAGTTCAACCTTAATTACTTTCATTTAGTCTAGAAATGAGCTAGCTACACTGCCTAAAAAAACCTTATCTACACTCATATTCTAAACTTTGACTCTAATATTAGAAACTTTCAAGAACCTCATTCATAAATATGATTATTCCATTAGTAGTATAGTCTCAAATATTTCTCCAGGATTTTAATATTATCAGGTTTAACCCTATCGTTGAGGTGATCACAGCCAAAAGAACTGCTCTGAGCCCCCATAGAGCTTTGCCAGCATTCAACATTAGCCTTCGGCAAGGGCTCCAGGAGCCAGTGATGAATCTTGGCCACCTGGTCTTCTACACTTGCAGTTCGTGCCAAATAGTGAGGCAACAATTTGGCGCATTTTGATTAATGATAGGTTTAGCAAGAGTTAGGCTTTCAAGTGGCTAAATGTGACAAGATGAGTAGAACAATCTTCTGAATACTGTAAGCTGAGTGAAGGAGAGAATGTGAAAAGGTGTAAGGAGCAAAGTTCAGGAAGGAACTAAAATGTATAGAGTACCAGACCCTGGCTAGGTGTTTCACATGTATCATTTTAATAAATTTACAGCAGAATGTCTGGGAGAGGGATACTACCATGCTTCTTTTATAGATGAAACTCAGAGGTAAAGTAATTCAAAGTTGTAACTAGTAGATTAAGAGCCTAGTCTGTCTGTCAATATTTGACTCTTAAAATACAGTTGACGAAAGCAGATATTATAGCAAAAGGAGAAAAGGCCAATAATAAAACAGCAGTTTGGGACACCTCTGACTTCAGCTTCATCATATGGTGTTTTGTTGGGAAGCCCAATTGTGTTTGATCTAGAGTTCTTTTCTGGGACTGGAACTGCAGAAAATATCCTGATCTCTGTTTTGGTTCTTAAGCTCTAGGAGGAAGCTCTCTTGACTTTGCCTTAGTAAAACACACAAGGGCACTTCTGTGGATATGAGACTGAAGAGAGATTTTACATAAGAAAAATATTTAAAGTTTGTGTATATTTTTGTAGATGTGCTTTATGATAGAGGGAGCTTCAAGAGTCTCCATGGACCTAAGAAAAAGTAATAAGAAAGAATTAATTAGAATTAATACAGTATATAGAAATTGTTAGATGATCTCAAGATATGCACTGATTAGACCCTGAGTAATGTCTATTTTTGAATTGTAAAGTTTAGAAAAGATAATAAGAGGTCTACCAAGGAAAACCTAAAATGTGGTCAATTGGCTAAAAAAATAAAACCTGAACAAACAGTTGATTAATTCATTGATCGATTCATCAAACTTTTATCTCCACTATGTGACATTTTTGGCAGGCACTGAGGAATATAAGACATGGTCTTTGTCTTAATCTAACAGTTTCCTTATCTATACAATTAGTTTATAATACTTAACCTTAAAGGATTTGTGTGTGTGTGTGTGTGTGTGTGTGTGTGAGGTTAAATAAGATAATACATTTAAATTCTTATAAAGCACTTGGCCACATAGTAGGGACTCAATACGATAGTCTAATAAAGGAGACAGAGAAATGAACAGTGATTATAATTGTAATCAAGATATGTACAAGTGCTGTCGGTATAACTCCTCAGAGCAGATGACATTGAATCCTGAATAAGATGGAACAGAATTAAGAAACTTTGATTTTTGGAAGTGAAAACTTAGTACAGTTCAAAAGGTATCTTAGCATGGTGCTAAGTACATAGGCGATAATCAGTAAGCACTTACTGAATTATATTGATATGTTAGATTATCAAGAACTGTGAAAGGTCTGAGATTTTACCCTGTTTACAAGTTAGCCTGCAAGTTACAAGTGTCATGGACGCTGGTAGAAGATAATGAGACTTTGGGTCAGAGATGCTGGTAGAAGATAGAGGAGACTTTGGGTCAGAGATGAAAGATAATTGTTACTTACTGCAATAGTAGTAGCCAGAGTATCATTTGCGCCAATTCTTTTTATCCTATTCCCCACACAGTGGGCCATATTATATGTGCAAGTTGTATGAGAGGATTTCTGAGCCTAGGGACCCCATATCTTTTATAACATGCAGTAAGCGTGCCTACCCTTTGCTCTGGAAGGAGACATTATCTTTATCTTCCAAGGCTGTAAGCAAATCTGCCCTTCTTGGCTTTGGAGGCACATCTTAACTTCCAGGTGTTTTCTGTACAAACATCCTTCAAAAGAGGAATAAGTTAGTGCCCCTGCTTACAAGACATGTGAAAATGCGAGACCGTGGAGAATTATCTTCCAACATAGATTTTTTATTAGAATTCCTGTTATATTAAAGGATGAAAACACAAATTTAGATTTTTATCTGTCTTTATCCATTAAAATACTAGAAATCGAAAACGTGTGACCTTTATTTAAAAATCTTCAGAAAAGGCAATATTAAATTATTGGATGTTGCTGAATACACAGATTGAACACTGACTATGTTTACTCTTTGAATCAAGAGAGATGAAAAGGCAGCTCATATAACAATTCAGTTGTTTTACGTATTAAGTAATGAGGCTCTAACTCAACATCTGGGGACAATCATGAAATTTAAGATGTTTTAAATTTTAAAAATAAGTTTGTTTCAAGACTCATTCACTTTGTCAAATTCCTTAATGCAAAAGGAAACCCCAGATACCATACTTATGTTCTTTCAATTTTTTGGTTTATTTTTTGTTAATAAATATAGACATACTCTTTACATCAAGTAGGAGTTGGTTAGCAGCTTGACTTGTATTGCTCGCAAACAAACCAATAAAACAACAGAAACACAAACCAAAGACCTATGAAAACAAACCAACAGCCAAAATTACTGTCTGTATCTTTAAATTCTTAAATGTGTTTTAGAATTTGCTGGGCAAAGTTAGGTTGGTTTTAAAATTTAGTGCAGTGACTCAGTTGCAGCTGTTCCAAATTATTGGTCATGAGCTTTTTATACTATCTGGCTTAATTTAACAGAGTACAGCTTCCTGCCGTTTTTTCTTCTCTGTGATCAAGAATCTGAAATATATACATCTTAAGGGATTATCTCAGTTGTCATATTTAAGAATAACAGTCTAGTGTAGACTTTATGAAGAGCGGTTTTCATACACTTTTTATTTTAGCTACTTTCTTCTAGACAGATAAAAATAATAGGAATTCCAGATGATTATGTATTTTTAAAGAAACCCATGCTCATCGTATCAATTTAGAAATTTAGGCATATAAAAGAAATACTCCTTTCACTTAGAGATAGCTACTGAAATATTTGGTATATGGCCTAATTACTATGTCTTGACATCTGATTTATTGCTTTTGTAATGATTGAGATTATTTATTATGACTATAATGGAAATCAAGAGATACATAAATTACCAATGCTGACCTGCTGAGAACCTTTTCTTTCAAAAAACCAAAAAAAAAAAATTTCCTTATTCACACCAGCAGCAACCACAATACAATAACAAAACAAAAAAGGTATGCTGCTAATATATCTTGACTTCATAAATACTAGCTATTTGACAACAATAAAAATGAGTTAGCACCTCTCTGACTGGGTTACTCAAGATCTTTATATAGGCAAGTGTTTTTCCCTGGCCTGTTTTTAATGGCCTCAAATCCCAGTCTGTTGCGTTGTAATGTCTAAGTCTTTTGCATATTTTTGGTTGTACTTCTGTATAGAGGAGGAATAGAGTTTTTGTAACACATGGACTAAAGTTCATCTCTCCTTTCAACTCTCATTTCACATGTTTATTTGTAGTAAACACATCAGATCCTACACCTTTGAGTGAATTTTGTCTCCTTTAGGCATTTTGGAAACTGTGAGTATATTCCAACTATCTGTCTTTGCTCATTGCTGTTCACAATTAGACATTTAGGTCTTTGATCCATTTCAAGTTAATTTTATATTATGTGAGATAGGTGTCTAATTTCATTATCTTTCATGTGGATATACAGTTTCCCCAGCACCATTTATTTCCTATTAAATTGTCTTGATACTTTTGTTGAAAATCAACTCATCATTGATATAAGGGTTTATTTTTGGAATTTCTATTCTGTTGATCTCTATGCTTCTTCTTATTCCGGTACCATATTATTTTAATTATTGTAGATTTGTAGTAACTTTTGCAATCAGAAAGTGAAGAACATTTTCAGCATTGTTTTGGGTACTCTGGGTCCTTTGAATTTCTTTTTGAATTGTAGGATCAGCTTGTCAATATGTGTAAAAAAGCCAAATTGGATTTTGATAAAGATTGCTTTGAATTGGTAGATCAATTTAGTGAGTATTGCCATCTTAGCTATATTAAGACTTCTGATCCATGGACATGGGATGTCTTCTCATTTATTTAGGTCTTCTTAATTCCCTTCAACAATGATTTGTAGTTTTTAGTATGCAGGTCTTACACTTCCTTTGTTACATTTATACTAAATATTTTATTCATTTTGATACTATTATTTTTCTTTAAAGGAAGGTAATTACATGAATAACTCTTTATATTTTAATTGGGTCATCAAGTGGCTCTTGAAACAATTTGGAGAGGTAGAATGGGAAGTCATTAAAGTCCAAAGGCAGCGAAGACTAGGCTGACTCTTTTCCAACTCACTTTTAGGTAGGAAGCATCAATATATTATATTATTTGTTCTTGGACATCTGGACTTCTTTACAAAGAGGTCTCTTCATTTATAATTCCTGAGAACTTGGGTCTCCAGAGCTCCAGAGCTCCTAGTTCCCTGGCATTCTTTAAGTTATCCAACTCATCTGTTCTTATTTTAATTACCATTTGGATATATGAACAGCCCCCAGAACCTTGAGCTGTCCTTCACTCTGGGACACCCATACAGCCTTTCGAATCAGTTAAATCAAGCCCAGAGGTCCTTAAGGGTGCTAACCCATAATCTTCCTATGCCATAAATAATCTACATAACCAGCCCTTAAGAGCCTACTGATGTGCCCTTACATTGTAGTCACTAAACCAAAATCCTAGGGTGCTGCACTGCAAAACCCACCCCTCATTCAGCTAGCCGGAACTTTCATTCAGCTCCCTTTTGATGCTATTTTTAAATGAGATTGTTTCCTTAATTTCATTTTTGGAATGTTCATTGCTACTGTTCAGAAATACAATAGTTTTTTTTTTTTTAAATATTTGGCTTCTGTCTTGCAAATACTTGTAATCTATTCAGTTAGGACTTCTCAAATACCAGAGAAAACTTCTCCGGGAAGTTTTCACAGATCCTTCTGGACCGAATTAGGTAATCCTTCTTTATGTTGTTGTAGATACCTCCTCATACCGTCACTGTACAATGCACTTTCCTACTATTTTGTTATAGACTTATAGAGTTAGAGAGTTTATTTCCAGATCGCTCATCTAAATTATTAGATTGGCTTTCAGTCCTGACATTGTATCATACTTGTGTGCCTCAGTGAAAAGCTTTGTCCCCAATATTTCTAACAATAATTTGAAGTACTGAAGTTTCTAAATGGTTTATTACTTAATAATAGGTAATATTAAAACTGCAAATTCTGAGTTTGACAACAAAGTAAGGTTTATTTTTCTTTCAGTGATATTCATTCCCTCATCTTATTTATAATACTTAAGAGTGGAATTTTGGGGGGAAAAGACCAAATAAAAATAGAATTCACGATTTAAAAAATTATGTCTTATTTCCTATTCTTTATTACTTATTTATCCCTGTAAAATGATAATTTTTAAGTTCTTTAAATGAATTCACAAAATTCACATGAATATCAAATGTTTTAATGAATAATTCTTCCCTTCTTCATCAATTCTCTGATGATCTTCCTCTCTGAACACTTTTTTCAGAAGAATTTTGGCAGGAGACTGCCAATGTGTTTAGTGATGGAAAAGGTTGAGAATACTCCAGCAGACAGTGAGTTCCTTAAGGGCAAGGAATTGTGTTTCATTATTGTTAGCACAGTACCTGACACATAATAAATGGATTTATCAGTAAATCCATTATTGAATGAATGTTTTTACCTATAAATCTTAAAGCTAAATGTTATTAAAAATAACATTTATTGAGCATCTGCTAAGGACCAGACACTATTCTAGACGTTGGGTTTAAGTAGTGACTAAAACTTTCATGGAGCTGATGTTCTAGAAAGAAGAACTTAGATGACAAATTTTCAAATCAAGCTCATAATATTTATTAACAAAAGTGAATGCTTTTTACTGTTTTTCTAATATAAATTACTTAAAAGTAGATATTTTGGAATCATTTTTAACCCTTGTAACCAGTTGGTCTATTTCTAATTTTTCTTTTTTTAAATCTATCTGTATCTATTCTCATCCATTCTTTTTTTTTTAAATTATCATCCATTCTTATCTGTCAGCAGTGTTATCTTTAAAGAGCATAAACCTGTATCACTATCTTATAAATTCCACTAAAGCAGCTCTCATGTGTTTATATATTCTAATGTAGTGTCTGGTACATAGTAGTTACTCAGTAAATAATGAATGAATAAATGAGTGTCACTTATCTTCTTAAAAACATCATGGATCCCTGTTTTTAACAGAATAAATTTTATATTCCTTAATAAAACATATAGAGTCCATGATAATCTGATCCATTTACTTTTCCAGCCTCAACTGCATTATTCCGCTTTTCCCACCTTACCCATACCAGTCTGCTTAAGATTACCTGAAAATACTGTAACAGAACATTAATGGAAACAGGATATTAATTTGAAGATTGGCCACGATTCTAAGGCAACAGATATTACCACCTAGTAAAGTTGTATTCAGCTCTTTTATCATCTAAGTATATAGAAGAAAGAGTAAAGCTGCTCCCCCCCCCTTTTTTTTTAAGATTTTATTTATTTGTCAGAGAGAGAGAGAGCATGAGAGCAAGCCAGGGGGAGCGGCAGGCAGAGGGAGAAGCAGGCTCCCTGCTGAGAAAGGAGCCGATGTGGGACTCTATCCCAGGACCCTGGGATCATGATCTGAGGCAAAGGCAGACTCTTAACCCACTGAGCCAGCCAGGTGTCCCTAAAGCTGCTTTCCTTGTGTGTGTGTGTTGTGTGTGTATGTACACGTTTTTGTTTTGTGATTTTAGACATAAGATGTTTTATTAGGCAATAGTTTTTTCTTGAAGTAAAAATAACCTCAAATTAGCATAAGGAAAAAAAAAATACTGGCCCAAGTAACTGGGAAGCCCAGTAGGTGATTAGATCCGGAGGCTCAAGGAATGTCTTTGGGACTCTGTTTTCTGTTCTCTTGGTTCTGCTTCCTTTTATTTGTTGGCTTCAAAACTTTTTTTCTATTTGCTCTGCAAGTGACAAAGACAGGCTGCTTGCATATTTAGGCCACACTGTCTAAATTTAGCACTTTTATGTATTTATAAGACCAATAACAGAAGCAACAGCAGGAGGAATAGTAGTAATAATGGTACCGATAGTTAACCTTAAATTTATTTAAAGCTTTTTTATATGCCAGTTACTATGCTAAGTGCTCTATGTGTTTTACTGTATTTAATTTTTATAATGACTCTATGAGAAAGATATTATTAGCAGATACATTTTACAGATGAGGAAATTAAGAGACAGACCAATTAATTAAGTGGCTTAATCATTCAGCTAGTTAGTGATAGAGTAGAGAATTAAAGCCTAGGCAGGCGGTGTGTGCTTACACTGTGCTATTCTGTCTGCTTATAGTCAATCTAGGGAAGAACTCGTACTATCTTTGCTTGGGTCACATGCCCATTCTCACACCAGTCACTCTGTGCAGAAAGATAATGGTCCCATATTTACTCAGAGCTGAGCTATCTACCTGGCCCTATTGGCAACATTATTAGAACCACATAGCATGGGGGAGGGTGATTCCCTACAGAAAGTGATCTTGAGTATATAAAAAAACACATATGTCTACTAAACAAACATTTTATTGGCCATGCTGCTTAGCAACAGAGAGTTCCATATTAAACATTGAAAGCTCAGTTGCAACTGTCAGAGGCTAACACTATCATTAGTTTGGATTATAGACTCCTTCAACGTGTTTCCTTTTCTCAGGTGATACCATTTGCTAGTAGGACATTGTTTGAGTAGTTAAATTATGAAAATCGTAGACTAATGAGCTTTTTAAAACTTTTTAAAACAAATCATTTTGGGTGGTTTTAAAACCATCTATATTTTATAAGAAATTAGGTTTATAATAATTAAAAAATCTTAGATGGAGAAAAGGAAAATGAAACAGATAAAATAAGGACAAAAGATACTTTTCAAAATATTATTTAGGCTTCTTAAAAAAATATTGAAATTCAGTCATGATGAGACCAAGCTTGTTAAAAGCAAATGAATAGAATAATCTTAGTGATTACGGTAGAATTTGACTTCTGCCTTTAACCAGATTGATTTTTAGATATTTGTATTATTTTCAACTGGTATGTCAATATTATGTTTAGCTGTTTCAGGTTTTTCATTTTTCCCATAATTTTCTCAATTGGCCATTGACTCCAGTAAGCAAACTGTTTGGGTTTTTTTTCCTCATCAAAAAGTGCTTCAACTATTTACTTGTAATCTATTTGGAACTATCTAAGAGATAGCACTTACTGGATGCTATCCAAAGAAAAATTACATATCACATTTGACCTAGGCTTCCATAGTTTATTAAATTAAAAAAAAGATTTAAATTGAATGTATTTCTAAAAACCATAATAATTCTGGTGTGGAGTGCTATTGTTATTCTTTTTATAGTGATGAATCTTTAGACAATGCTTCCCTATACCAGTCTTCTCTGCTGTACTTTCCACTAAGACTTTGTCACGTAAAAACAGGTATCTCTCACCCTCAAATTGTTTATAGCCTTATCCTAAACTCCTTACCCTAGTTTGCTATGGTTGACTTGTTCCTGCTTCTAGAGCTTCATTTTCCTATTTATTTCTTCACTTTACTGCCGTGATATGTAACTGCTCTGGTAAAGTAATTCTCTGTCTGTGATGTTTACATTCAGTACAATTTCATTCTCTCTTTCTAAGGTGTCTTTCATGACAGTATAAAAATATGCTTCTTGGTCCTGCCTGGTTCCTGGGACTCCCTGGTACTTGCCTGGTGTACATTTGCTTGAGCTTTAATAACTGTGACTGGCTGGTTACCAGAAAGTTCCTACTTTGGAAGCTAAATAAATTCTTTTTACCTTAGGGGACTTCTTCATTTGAATGTATATATAGTGTACATTGAATGTGTAATTAGTGCTTAGGATCTGCAGAAGATACAAAGGAGATAGGAGATACTTTTAGCCCCTGCTCTGAGGTATCTTTTATTTTTTTATTTTTATTTTATTATTGTTATTATTTTTAAAGATTTTATTTATTTATTTGACAGAGAGATCACAAGTAGGCAGAGAGGCAGGCAGAGAGAGAAGGGGAAGCAGGCTCCCTGCTGATCAGAGAGTCTGATTTGGGACTTGATCTCAGGACCCTGAAATCATGACCTGAGCCGAAGGCAGAGGCTTAACCCACTGAACCACCCAGGCGCCCTGAGGTATCTTTTAATCTAGACTTTTGGCAATAGTACCTTGAATGGTTATGATAAAAAATCATGGTGTCTGTACTGTAGCTATACTTTTTCTTATAAGGAAGTATCCCCAGTAGAGCCACCAGAATGGTTCCTATTTTACTCTCAAAATGTCCTCTAATGTATGTGAGTCATCCAGAATATATAAACAGCTCACACAAATCAATAAAACAACAAACGATTCAATTAAAAAATGGGTAAGACACTTGTGAAAGTACTAGATAAAAGAGGTTAACAAATGGCCAATAAACATGTGAAAAGTGGTCAGCATCATTAGTCATAATGAGAATACTGATTAAAATCACAACAAAACTCTACTGTGTACCCATGAGACTGGCCAAAAAAAAAAAAAGACAATACCAAATATTGCAAGGTATAGAATAACTGCACTTCAGATATACTCTTTTTTGGAGTTTAAAATAACTCAAGCACTTTGGAAAACTGGCAATACCTACTAAAACTGAATGTGTGATGCTCATGACCCAGCAATTCCATTTCTAGACATATACGCAGTACAAATGAGTACATGTACACACCAAAAGAAAAGTAAAAAATGTCCATAGCAGCATTATTTGGAATGTTCCTGTTTAGTTTCCCATTGCTGCTATAACAAATTACCACAAACTTAGTGGCTTAAAGCAACACAGACTTACTCTTTTATAGTTCTTGAGGTCAAAGGCCAAAATGGGTCTTACAGAGCTAAAAGCAAGGTGTTGGCAGGCTGCTTCCTTTTGGTGACTCTAGAGAAAAATCCCTTTCCATGCCCTTTTCAGCTTCCATAGTCTGTCTTGGTTTATAGCCCTGCATTACCTTTTGCTTCTGTTGTCACATGGCCTTCTTTTCTGATTTTCTTACATTTGGCCCACCAGTATAGTTGAGTATGTTCTCATCTCAAGATCCTTAATTTAATCATACCAGCAAAGTTCCTTTTGCCACATAAGATAACATTTGTAGGTTCTGATGATTAGGATGTGGACATCTCTGGAGGGCCATTATTTGGCCTACTGTAATCCCCAAACTGGAAACAACCTGGATATTCATTAAGAACAGAATACACTGGGGGGCACCTGGGTAGCTCAGTTGATTAATTGTCTGTCTTTGGTTCAGGTTGTGATTTTGGGTTCCTGGGATCAAGCTCCGTGTCAGGCTCCCTGCTCAGTGGGCAGTCTGCTTCTCCCTTTTCCTCTGCTCCTACCCCTGCTCATGCTTTCTCTCTCTTAAATAAATAAAATCTTAAAAAAAAAAAAAGAACAAAATGGTTTGGGGTGCCTCGGTGGCTTAGTCACGTAAGTGTCCATCTCTTGGTTTTAGCTCAAGTCCTGATCACAGGGTCGTGAGATCGAGCTCTGCTCAGAGCTGTGCACTCAGCTGGGAGTCTGCTTCCCCTTTTCCTCTCTCTCTGCCCTTCCTCCTGCTCCCACTCACTCTTACTCTCTCTCTCTAAAATAAATCTTCAAGAAAAAAAGAACAGAATGGGTAAACCCACAAAGATATATTCATATAATTGAATACCAATTAGTAATACAAATGAAAGCACGAATACTTAGCCCAGAAACATGGATATATCTTTCACAAACATGTTTATAGAAGAAGCCAATTTCAAGAGATTATATAAGTTCAAAACCAGGCATAATTAACCTATAGTTATTGAAGTATGCAAAGTAATTAACCTAAGGAAGTATTAATGACTGAGAGCACAGAGAGAACTTTTGGAGTGCTGGTAATAATCTGTTTCATGATTTGGTGCTATTACACAGATGTACACATAAGATTTGTGCACTTTTCTGTAAGTGTATTATATTCCAGAAAAGGAACCCTGAGTAACTATTACTTCAAATTATAAGTCTTTGAATTAGGGGAATTACCAGCTCTTTTCTAGTCAATTTTATAAAGTTAAATGCTTACTGAGGAGGAGGCAAGGGAAGTGAGTTACATGGAGTAGTGAAGTAAAATTCTTTGAAAATGGCCTTGAGGAAGAGAGCATAGATGTGATTCAAGCAGAGAAGCCAATTTTGATGACATAGTGGCAGAATAACTGCAGGAGAGCAGGGAAAGTCCATCTGAGGTCGGGTTCCCAGGAAATAGATTTCGAGGTGGAGATAGGTCTGCAGGAAGTTTATTGGAGAATGCTTTTGGTAATACCAGAGTGGAAGTGAAGGAAGCAGAACTAGGAAGGGAGAAGTACTACTGTGATACATTTGCAAAAAGGCTTTAAGGAATCCTGGGTTGGAGGGGGGGTGGGTTCTGGAGGTGAATGGCCCTTCAGCTTTCCCCTGACTTGAGGCAAAGGAGCAGGGGTTTTGTTTGTTCTTGTCCATGGGTGATTGGATGTGGACTGCCCTTGAGGAGGCTCATAAATTTGGATGAGGCAACTCCCTTCAGCTGAGGGTATTTTCTTGGGGGAGGTATTCCATTTAAAACCATCAGTAGGGTGCCTGGGTGGCTCAGTGGGTTAAACCTCTGCCTTCGGCTCAGGTCATGACCTCAGGGTCCTGGGATCAAGTCCTGCATGGGCTCCTTGCTCGGCAGGGAGCCTGTTCCCCCCCCCCTTCCTGCCTCTCTGCCTGCTTGTGATCTCTCTCTGTTAACTAAATAAATAAAATCTTAAAAAAAAAACAAAAATAAAACCGTCAGTAGGCAATATTTTTGGCAGTATTGGGGGATTCCATGCCTCTGTCCTGAAGAGGAATGTGGGCAGTACACTGCAGCATCTACTATCAGTACAGTTTGCCTCATTAATAGACATGTTTAACAGTTTTGGTGAAATGCAAGTGTGTGTGTGTGTGTGTGTGTGTGTGTGTGTGTGTGTGTGTGTGTGTGTGTGTGTACAGCATGGCAAGAGGGAATAGATTAGGAAAATTATGTAATGGAAATATCAGATTTCGAATTGACTAAATTTCAGGGCACCTGGGTAGCTCAGTTGGTTAAGCATTTACTCAGGTCATGGTCTCAGGGTCCTGGGATTGGGTCCCGCTTTGGGCTCCCTGCTCAATGGAGAGTCTGCTCTCTCTTAAATAAATAAATAAATAAATAAATAAATAAATAAATAAAAAAAATCAATCTTCAAAAAATTAAAAAAAAAACTAGAACTGACTAAATTTCAGAAATCAGGTATAATGAGGAAGTTGGCTATATTTGATATTCTCTATTGTGGTTTGGGAAAGAAAGGGTAAAGCAGAATCTTCAAGTTGCCAAAAGGAGCACCTAAATATAGAAAGCAAATATTAATAGACCTGAAGGAAGAAATAGAGTAATATAGTAATAGTAGGGTACTTCAGTACCCCACTTTCAATAATGGATAGATCATCCAGATAAAATTAATAAAGGGAATATTGGATTTAAACTATATGTGAGACCAGATGGACCTAACAGACATTTACAGAACATTGCATCCAACAGCAGCAGAATACACATTCTTCACAAGTGCACATGAAACATTTTCCAGAATAGATCAAAATTTAGACCACAAAACAAGACTTAGTAAATTTAAGAAGATTGAAATCATATCAAGCATTTTTTTTTTTTTTTGAGAGAAAGAGTACGAGAGTGAGGGTGTGAGCAGGGGAGAGCGGCAGAGAGAAATGGAGAGAGAGACTCCCCAAATCCCAAGCAGCTTCGTGCTCAGTATGTCTCGATCCCACCACCCTGAGATCATGACCTGAGCCAAAATCAAGAGTTGGATGCTTAACCAACTGAGCCACCTAGGTGCCCCTCAAGCATCTTTTCTAACCACAGTGATAATGAACTAGAAATCATTTACAAGAAGAGAACTGGAAGATTAACAAAACGTGGAGATTAAACAACATGCTACTGAATAACAAAGGGGTAAAAGAAAATCAAAAGGGAAGTCAAAAAATATCTTGAAGCCAATGGAAATACAGCATACCACAACTTATGGGATGCAACCAAAGCATTTCTGAGAAGGAAGTCCATAGTGACAAATGCCTTCATTAAGAAAAAACAGAGCTCAAATAAAAAACTTCATTTCACACCTCAAGGAACCAGAAAAGAAGAACAAACTAAGCCCAAAGTTAGTCGAAGGAAGGAATTAACATAGATCAAAGCAGAAAATAATGAAGTAGAGACTAAAAACATAATAGGAAAGTTCCATAAAACTAAGAGCCTTCTAAAAAATAGAGTAAAAAGGTAAAGATGGCAGCATAGTAGGAGGACCCTAGGCTTCCTTGTCCCTCAAACGTGGCTAGGTAAATATCAAATCATACTGAATATTCAAGAAATTGACCTGAGGACCGATAGAAGAAACTACACAACTAGAGAGAGAGAGGAGTTCTCTTTGAGGAAGGTAGGAAGTGTGGAGAAATGGTTTGGGGGAGTAACAGATTTTGGGTGCTGTGGAGAGGAGGGAGCTCTGGTCATGAAGAAGGTGTGAGGGAATGGAGTGTGCAGAGAGAGACACAAGGAGAACACTTCCCTAAAGCCATTGGCTGGGAAAACAAGAGGGGCTGAATTTCACTAGTTTTTGTAACCAGTGGGGCTCGAAGACTGGAGTTTTAGAGGTCTCCAGGCTTGGCTGGCATAGAGTCCTGAGGGTGGTGCCCTACTTCTGGAGAGGAGGCAGGCAAACAACCTTGGGGAAGACTGAATGATCTGAGGATCACCTAAGGGGCATGGGGGGAGACTGTTCACACTTTTTGGAGCACATCTGTGAGGGATGGCATTGCCTCTCTGGGGACAAAAGAACCCAGGGGAGCTATCTCCCTCCCTCACCCCACAGCATAGGTTCAGAGACACCTGCTGAGGGCAGCTAACTGGGACACCGGCTGTTTAGCTTGCTTGCTGCAAATCCCATGCCCCTCTCTTCTGGTTTGACTGCCCTTCTGGGTCCAAACTGCATCGTCTCAGTGTAGTGAGATCCTTTCCCAGAGGACCAGCACAAGTCCCCACCACACCAGGTCCCTGAAGTTTGGAATTTTAAAAGTCAGCAGACCTAGAGTACAGCCCAAAGTGTGCTATGCTGCTCCAGGCAGGTAAACGACCCAGAGATAGTGTGAAATCAGCAATCTGAAAAATGCCTGTGATCCATGAGGGGGAAATAATTCATTCCTCTGAAAGTACTTCCCTGAGAGCAACAAGCTCTTATTCTCTCTCAGGGGACAAAGGAGTAGGCTGGAGCCATTTCTGTCCCCTGGCCCTCAGCATAAACTAATTTCAGTAAACAGCACAGCACCAACACTCACCACCTAACTTGCTTATACCAAGTCCCACCCCCTGTGCTCTGCTGGTGTTGCTTTTCTCTGGCAGGTGTGCTTAAGAACCAGCACACTGAGCCCCTCCCTGAGAAGACCAGCACAAACCCCAGCATGTACCACGTTTACTGCCCACAGAGTCCTGCAAGTCTTCAGTTCTAGTGGAAGTAGCATCAAGTCTCATTTAATAATCAGGTCAGAGCACACCTAGTTAAAACTTGCCACACTCTGGCCACAGTCCAAACACTCCCCATGCAGGGGAGGAGAAACTCTGCAGATGACTCGCCTGAGGGCTAGAACAGCTCAAACGCAGTACCAGATGCTCATAGCCCATACCAGAGACACTTCCTGAAGCACCAGGCCCTGGACATTATATGATCTCTTCTTCATAAAGCCATTACTCTCAGAAGCAGAAACATAACAGGCTTTCCTAACATGTAGAAAGAGACAGAGACCTAGACAAAATGCCGAGACAGAGGAATTCATCCCAGAGAAAGAACAAGAAAAGGTCACGGCCAGGGATCTAATCAGAACAGATGTATCAGATGTGCCTGATCCATAATTTAATGCAACAATCATAAGGGTACTAGCTGGGCTTGAGAAAAGAATGGAAGACACAGGGAGACCCTTACCGCAGAGATAAGAGAGCTAAAAAACAATCAGGCCAAAATGAAAAATGCAATAACAGAGATTCAAAACCACCTGGATGTAATGGCCACAAGGATGGAAGAAACAGAGGAATGAATTAGTGATATAGACGATAGAATCATGGAAAATAGTGAAGCTGACAAAAGAGAAAAAGGAAATTTTTAGATAATGAAAGTAGTCTTGGGGAACTCAGTGCCTCTATCAAATGTAATAACATTTGTATCATAGGAGTCCTGGAAGAAGAGAGAAAAGGGAGCAGAAGGTTTATTGGAAGAAATAATAGCTGAAAACTCCTGATCTGGGAAAGGAAAAGACTTCCAAATTCAGGAGGCACAGAGAACTCTAATCAAAATCAATAAAAACAGGCCAACACCAAGACATATTGTAGTTAAATTTGCAAAAAAAAAAAAAAAAAAATCCTAAAAGCAGCAAGACAAAAGAAGCCCCTAACTTACAAGGGAAGACCCATAAGACTAGTTGCAGATCTCTCCACAGAAAGTTGGCAGGCCAGAAGGAAGTGGCATGATAGTATTCAATTTGCGAATGGTAAAAGTACCCTGTCCAGCAATGCTGTCATTCAGAATGGAAGGAAAGATAAGGAGTTTCCCAGACAAAAACTAAAGGAGTTCCTGACCACTAAACTAGCCTGCAAGAAATATTAAAGGAGACTCTTTGAAAAGGAAAGAAAGACCCAAAGCAGCAAAGACTAGATATGAACAGAGAAAATCTCCAGAAATGAGAAAACAAGTAAGAAAATGTCACTAAACACATATCTATCAATAATAACTGAGTGTAAATGGACTAAATGTTCTAATCAAAAGACAACGGTGTCAGAATGGATTAAAAAAAACCCCATCTATATACTGCCTATAAGAGACTAATTTTATTTTATTTTATTTTTTTAAAAGATATTATTTATTTATTTCAGAGAGAGAGAGCGTGCAAGCATGGGTGGGGGGAAGGACAGAGAGAGAAGCAGACTGACTCCCCACTTTCTTTTTGGGGAAAAAAACCTTTTTTGGTAAAAGTTATTATGTCCTACTAAAATAATAAGTCATTTGACTAGGGACAGTCTCTAAATATCAAAATTGTTGAGGATATTTGTACCATATAAATTTTATTTTATGAAATATTTATGTAAATTATTTTTAGTTTTGTTAACTTGTTACTGTAATTTGTGAGTAATAGTTTGCTAATTGATTTAGATATTCACCAACTTATATGACAGCTAATACCATGTAGGCCTTTAAAAAATTTTGTATTGTGGTATATTTACCTAATCATGAACTGGGATTGAGTAGGTTTTGGTAAGTTACCAGGTAGTGGATTAGCTATGCTTATAAATGTAAATGTATGACTGATTTTGATAAATTTAAATATGATCTCAATTTGAATTTCATTTAATTTTTTACATAGTTACTGATTCTTATTTTCTAATAAATTAAAAAAAATTTTTATTTTCTATTTTCCATTTTTCTATTTTCCATTTTGCTAGTTTTTATTGTATCCATTTTTCAAAGGTATAGCTTACATTGCCAAATGTTAATAAATTTGTAGTAATTACATCACTAATTTACTGAAATCTCTTAGAAATAATTTTTTATTAGTACAGAATATAAAAAAGATAAAAGTTAACTCCTTGTAGTATTAATCTTAATGTATTTTTCTGCTAAAACAACATGGATATTTCCACAGTAGGGTTGTGTACATGAAGTATTAAAGAAACTAGGAAACCATTTGGATCTGCAAAGAATTTTAAAACAATGTAGCAGAAATTGAAATTGATTCTAAATTTTGGCAGTGGGAAATTATCAAATAGATAAGGAACATATGCTTATTTACTCAGTCAAGCATTTTTAATAAAAACAGGTCAACATTATTGGTAGGAAAAAAGTGCTAATTAATAGAGCATAATAAAAAAGACCACATTTTTTTAACTGCAGAGTTTTAGCTGCATATAAAATTCTAGTTCTCTGATAGCCTGAGAGAACACACGTAAGAGCACATGCCTTTCTGCTCTCATGCATGATGCAGCCAAATGCCATCAGCCTTTTTTTTTTTCTGGCATAGCACATTATTTTGTGTTGGCCTTGTTTCCTCTTATATGCCTGTTTCTGCTTTCCCTTCTGGCTCTGGCTTCATTTAGCCTCCTGCTTCAGGTTCTACTTGTTTTCCTGGCTCTGGCTGTGTTTATCTCTCATTCTCCACTTCCTTTGTCAGCCCAGAAGGTCCCACACCTCCTGCCTCTCTAAAGTTCATTTCCTTTCCTCTGCTCAATGGTTATACTTACCTTCTGGCCCTAATAAACCTCCCTCTTTTGACTTGTGCACACAGAATTACAATGATTTGAAACCTCTAGCGTGACCCAGCAACCTGTCACATCTGCATGTGTAATAGGTGATTATAAAGGCACGTCATGTTACTTGGCTATTTTTAAGTCTTAACCTGCTCTCTGAAACTTTAGGAATATTCTTAAAGTCATGGGGAACTCAGAAGATAGAGATTTGTCCTGAGGTTATCAGGTGTAATCTATCTCTAATTATTGTTAGAGGAGTGTTTTTCAAACCGGGTCATGAAATCAATTTAGTGGAAGTATAACTAGCAATTAAGAATAAAGATGTAAATGGAAAAGAAAAGATACTGTCCATTGTCCTTTTTAAGTATTTTTAAATGAAATTTTATTGTGTGCATTTATATAAATATATAAATGTATACTCTATATAAAAAGTATTATTGTGGGTTATGTCAAAAAATATTTGAATGTCATTGCATAGAAGATTTACTTTCAGCCTTGGTTGCTTTCAGATGATACTAATACAAAGAGATCATTCCAGGGGTGCCTGGGTGGCTCAGTCGGTTAAGTGTCTAACTCTTGATCTCAGCTCAGGTGTTGATTTCAGGTTCGTGAGTTTGAGCCCCGTAATGGACTCCACACCTGGAGCCTACTTAAAAAAACACAAAGTAATCAAGAGATCATTCCACATGGTTGTGATCACTTTAGAAGCATATGTAAAAAATCTTGAAAGACTTGGTGTGAGCTCCATGAAACTTAGTAGAATACCTTGAATTCTATCACAACCTTTGCACGAGCCCCAGAACATTACCCAGAGCTGCCTGACTTAACACTTCATCTGGCGAAGCCACTGTGAAAACTGGGATTTCAAAGTGTAATTCAGCAGCATCTGGGCATTTGAAGCTCTGTTGCAGCTCTTCTGGTCTTATGCTGCAGTGGAAGTGACTAGGCTAAGAGGATTACACTGAGAGATATGTAGATATTGAAGCCCTTACTCATCTTCCTATTGAAATATATATATTTTTTAATATTTATTTATTTATCTTAGAGTGAGAGATAGTGAGAGTGAGAATGGGGAGGGGTAGAGGGAGGGAGAGAGAGAGACTTCAGCAGACTCTGCACTGAGCATGGGGCCCAACATGTGGCTCGATCTTGACGCTAAGATCCTGACCTGAGCCAAAATGAAGAGTCGGTCACTTAACCGACTATGCCACCCAGGGGCTCCCCTATTGAAATCTTATAGAAATCGAATTCATTGAGATAATGATTTTCTGTTTTTTTGTTTTTTGTATTGTTCAGACTTAGGGAGGGACAGCTGAAACACAAGAATGGTCTCAAAGGCATATTAAAACTGTTCTTCTCCCTCTCTTCTTCCTTTTTTTTTCTTAAAAACAAGTACCACTACTACCACTACCAATTGTTGAGTACTTAAGATGTGAACCAGGATTTTTCTATCTGTATTTTATTAAAAGGTCAACTTTGTGAAGTAAATATTGTTTTAATCCCCATTTTTATAAATGAGAACTCTGGTTCAAGAGAGGGGAAGACATTGTCCTTGGTATAATAGGTAGTGTGAAATCAGGGTGTAAACCCAGCGTGTCTGACTTGAGTTTGCATTCTTAAATCATGGTGATTAGGGTAACTCTTTTTGCTTCTCAAGTTTTAATTAATTAATAAAGATTTTATTTATTTATTTGAGAGAGAAAGAGTGAGCGAGTGAGAGAGAGCATGAATGGTGGGGAGGGGCAGAGGGAGAGGAAGAAGAAGCAGGCTCACCTGCTGAGCAGAGAGTCCCACACGGGGCTCTCAATCTCAGGACCCTGGGATCATGACCTTAACTGAAGGCAGACACTTAACTGACTGAGTCACCCAGGCTTCCCTCTCTCAAGTTTCAAAAACTGATCTCTATAATAAGACAGATCATCAGAATATACCTAAGTGCAGTTGGTGCTTGAACAACGCAGGTTTGAACTGTGTGGGTCCACTTATATGCAGATTTTTTCCATGAATACAGTACCGTACTATAAATGTATTTTCTGAATAAAATTTTCATTTCTCTAGTTTGCTGTAAGAAGACAGTATATAGTAATATACAAAATGTGCGTTAATCGATTGTTTATATTATTGATAAGGCTTCTGATCAACAGTAGGCTATTGGTTAAGTTTTGGAAAGTGAAAAGTTACATACTGATTTTTGACTGTGTAGGGCTGGCCACCCTTAAGCCTGTGTCGTTTCAGGTTCAACTATAATTTTATTTTTTCCCTTACAATGAGTTAATTTTTGTGACATCATCGACCAAAACATGCATTTCCCCTCCGTTGATTTGTGATACTAATTATTCTATAAGTTTTGTTTGTTTGTTTTAGTCACTATGGTTTGGTACGTTTTAGACATTTAAACTGCAGTGATCCTTAGAAGTGGGTTCCTTTTTAGCACCAACTTTGTCTATTTTGGATTTAATTGATCATTATTTTCCTATTTATAATCCTTTTCTCTTAGCATTGAGAAAAGTTCCTTTTACACCTTTGTGCTGAAAGTCATCTGATGATGTTTATTTCATGTGATAAATCTGCCTAGAGGTAGATTCTGAACTTGGTGATCTCTAGCCCCTTCCTTTTTTTTTTTTAAACTTAAAACTCTGGTTTAATTTTCATGTCTGTAACAAGGAAGTGAGTCAAAATTTATTGAGAGCCTGTTATGTGCCACTCATTGTATGACGTGTCTGTGTAATATTGCAAACATATAGAAAAGTTTAAAGAGTAATAAAACATGTGCCATGCATTTTCCCATTACTTTATTTAATCTGAACTGTCACTTTATGAGGTAGCTATTTTAGTGTCCATTTTTACAAATGGATTTTAAAATGGTTAAGTAACTCGCCAAGTACTGAACACTGGAGCCAGTGTTCAAACCCCCCATGTGCTTGACTCCAAAGCCCATACTCTTCCATATAAAAACTGACAAAATTAAATTGGGAGATCATGTTGTTTCTTTATTAACCTCCAATATGTCACATTAAATCCCCCATCACATTCATGTGCTGTGAGAGTGTCTTATGGACCGCACGAGAGACTTAGTGTTTTTCTTGATTCTTTTTCATTTTTTTTCTGAAAATCCTCATTATTTTAAGTGCTCTCATATGTTGTGACAGCAGGTTCCTTTGTTAGCCATCCTGTTCAGAATAAATGACCTGGGCTATGCCAGCATGATTTATTGCTGCTACTTCCTTTCTTTATGTTTTGAGTAATTTTATCATAAAAGGATATAAAGTATTTTAGACATGTGCAAATGCGTGAGCAACTAGAGTGCTTCACCTGGCTGTTTGGCCAGCTGCCCTGTGGACGGTGCTCCACTGGATGGCAGAGAAGAGAAGAAAGGAGAATAAATACAGTTCCTCACACAAGATCTGTCCAGAATCACATCCCCATTTCTCCTCTAATGACCCCCACAGAGAACTGCCACAACATTTCAAAGCATCAGAGAATTTATACATACGGTTTATTTCTGTTCCTTGAGCAACTCTGTCACTGTGATGAAGGCAGAAAAACTTGTTCAGCAAGTCTCCTCACTGAACAGGTGGTGTTAACTCTAAGTCTCTTCCTTGGGACCTTTGAAAATGTGTAAGATTATTTAATTTTTAAACTGCCTGTAAGCATAGGGTACACCAGATGTTTTTTCTTTTTTAAACCAGACGATATCTTGAAAATATCATATACATTTAATTATGAAAACGTTACATTAGGGAAAATTTGAAAAAATAGAGGCGGGAAGCATAAAATCACCCACAATCTTGCCACTCTAATAAAAATACTAATAATATTTTGATGTATTTTGTGTTCATCTTTTTTAAAACCTTATGCATTTGAAATAAAGAGTCAGTCTCCCAGATAATGTCTTCACACCTCTTCTGGACCCAACGCTATGTGATTTACAGTGATGATACTGAAAAATTTCAAAATATGTCTATTTGTGTCCTTGTGTGTATTCACTTAATCATATAGAGGTACCCCTCTAATGTGGACTGATTTGTTGTGTTTACTCTGAATTATTAATTCTTATGATCAACTATGGAAAATAGCTTTTTATTCTTCACAGTTTACTTGGTTTCTCAATTGTGAAAAGTAAAGACCCTGTTTTTTGTGAGCACTTTCAATTTTTGAGGATGTATTTTTCTCTATAAATCTCTAGAAATTAATGATAGGTTTTTTTAAGTGTTTGATGCTATGGCAAATCACTGACTTTGGATTGCCTCTCTCTCTCTCTCTCTCTCTCTATATATATATATATATATATATATATATAAATTACTATTGGTTTCCCTGGAAGCGCAGTTCATTAAGTATTCTATTATGTAACTTAGGTAGCTAGAGAGACATTTTCCATCTATTTTTGCAACCACATAAATATGACCAAAGTGTAGATAGATGTCTCATCTATGCATCCATTCTTCCTGATGTTTTCGAATGTTTACTAGGGTCCAGCATTGTTCAAAATTCTTGGGTTCCATAGATGAGTAAGACATAACCCCTGTTTTCAGGGGGCTCACTTATATGAAATTATTAGGACATTATGTACAGAATTTGATTACTATTTTTGGTTAGTTTCCTATTTTTATTTAAATTTTATTCACTTATTTTCAAGTATAATACAAAAGTTACAAAAAATTTGCAATGAAAAATTTCCTTTCCAAACTTTTTCTATCCACCTATTATTGTCCCTTCCTTAGGAGAATATAGATACACTAATGAAATATAAATAATTTAAAGTTGGATAATTAAATATTTTGAATTTAGTTTTGAAAGGAACTTCAATTTTGGAAAGGGTACTTTAACTTATTGTGTAAGCACTATGTGCACTATTTAATCTTTTAAATATTTTTTATCCAGCATTAACACAGGTTTACTAATTACAGACAGCGACTCAGTTAAGTAAGTTGCTCATGATCACATAAATATCAGGTAACTTAGCTAAGAAATAGGATCTAGGTCTGTCTAAATTCTCCCGAGCCCATTTTCCTTCCAACAGCTATTTTATACAAAATTAATGCTTTGGATTTTCAGTTGATTTACTTTAAAACTTTGTTAATTGATTTTCCCTCAGAAAATGGTTAGAAAAAAATAAAGAGAAAGAAAATGGTTAGGAAACATACCTTTTCCCCAAACTGATAATGATAAAGTTGAGTAACTAGTGAAAGAAATTTGAGAAAAGATATATGAAGAAAAGATTACAGTTTTTAAGTGATACACTCAAGTATTTAGTTGCTCCTGTTAATATAAAAGAAGAATTAAAAATCACTTTGTCTTGAATTTACCTTCCATTGTGGATATCTATCTGTCTATAACGTAGAAAAGAAATTAAGCTTGCATTCTCTCTGAGCAAATACCATCTGGTATTGAAGGAACATCTTTGGTGTCAGGGGAAAAATAATTTGGCATTGAAAAGTTGCCACATATATAATCCAGATTGATTACGTAACATTTGTGGACTAACTCTAATACAGAAAGGACTTCAGCATTCATTGACAACCACCTTATTGACTTAACAGTTTGATCAATGTTCTCTTCCATTATTCATAAGTATTCCAAGTATTTGTGGGTGGCTCTTTCTCATAGGCAAAGGTAGTGATAGCTAGAATTTAAGAGCCATGGTTTCTAAAACACTGATCTGTTTGCTGTAATATGTCAAAAAAAATAGTCCATTTATGGATGTATACAAATGTTAAAATAAATGGCATTAAAAAGGAAATTATGTGGTTGTTAATGAAAATGTTCATATTTCCCCCTGAATATGTCCAGATAGTTACATAGATCTTGTGGCAGAAGCGTGCGTGGCCCTTTTTAGAAACTAAAAGAGAACGAGAGTGACTGAAGTCAGATTAAGAGGGGATCCTGAATAGATGGGGGCAGATGGTAGTAATAGCTTTAAGCACCAATGGGAGAGGTAAATGCCCTGAGAAAAGGGTTTGACCGCTGGTCTGTCTTATTATTTCATTTTACATTTACAATAAAGAGTAGCAATCTTTCACTATGTAATCTGTTTTCTTTGCCCTTTCTCCCCATTTTTGTAGTTCTGATATTGTAAATGTTTGGTGGCTTGGTTTAATTTTAATCTTTTCATAATTTCCTCAGCCTCCTCTTTATTTAGATATTGGTTTCTATAAATGTTTGGTGGCTTAGTTTAATTTTAATCTTTTCATAATTTCCTCAGCCTCCTCTTTCTTTAGAATTGGTTCCCTAACAGTAACATGGTCTGTGATATAGCAGGGCTGGATTGTTGGGGAGCACAGTTCTTTTCTCTTGAGTGAGTTAGATCTCCCAGAGCAGAATCTTCCAGACTTTATGCTAGAGTGCATATGCCTGGCAGCTAGTGCCTGCGGACCATGTTGGGGGGAAAGCTAGAGTCTTAACATTCATTATATAAGGTTTCATTTAATTTGTCTGTGTTCTTTGTATTACCCCTGTTGTGTATCTGCCTGGTCTCCCCTCGTTTAATGGTTCTGTTGAAACTTCTCCAGAGAAAATGCTTCTTAAGCTTCTGCGGAGTGAGTGAGGGTGTCTGGGTCCTATTGTTCGTGAAGACACTTTCCACTTGTTTTTAGGGTCTCACTTTTACTCTCTATTTCTAGAGATACCTGGTTCTGCCAATTCTTGAGCCTTCTGGGATTCTATGATGTTAATTTGCCTCTTTTCTTCATTGCATTAAGATTCAGCTTTTCAGGACTGCTGATTGAAGTCAATTACCACTTGTCTGTCTGCTTCCAATTCTATAAATTTTACTAGCCTTGAATCCTAACCCATTCTAACAAACAAATAAAGAAACCCTGTCATTGGGGGAGTTTTGGGGAGAGAGTGAAACTAAATGCTTGTATTTATAGCTCCACTTTTGATTAATCTAATTGAGCACAATAGCTCTAATTCACTAATTATATTCTATAGGCTTTCTCTCATCATTATCTATCATCTCTATCTATAATATGTAAATATGCATAACTTCACACTAATATCTTTGACTCTAAATCCGGCACTGTAGGCAGGGTTCATCATTCATTTTAGCCTCTTCTCTGTTCATTTGTAACTTCTTTTTCTGGCAGTGAGAAACCTGGCTCTCATGATGTACAATTTATTTAGATATTGTTCAACTCCTGTCTACATGCACGGTAGTTTCAGAATTGCTAACCTGTGCAGTGTGCAAACAAATTTGTCAATTAGAGTACAGTGTGTAAGTATAGTTCTTTTTTTTCCTTAGCATTGGAAGTATCTACTTAAAATATCCTTTCCCGTTATTACTTAGAGCAGCAACTTTTTCTGAATCATTGAGGTTTATTATCCATTTTCCAAACAGAGTTGGATTCATTTATCACATTCTGCATTTCATCCTAGGATTCCCCTGCCCTTGCGGTTGATTTTTTTAAAAAATTGTGTACATCAAGGTTTATTTACTCTTTGTGATGTATAGTTCTGTGGGTTTTTACAAATACATATAGTCATGTAAACAGCAACACAATATCATTTAGAACAGTTCCAACATCCCCAAAATTCCTTTGTTTGATGTCTGCGTAGTCGATTCCTCCTTCATCTTAAGGGGAAAACTTTTAGTTTTTCGTCATTAAGTGTGATGTTATCTGTAGTTTTTTATGTTTATCAAATTGAGGAAATATTCTCAATTCATAGTGTATTGAGAGTTTGTTATGAATGGTTGTTGGATTTTGTCAAATATGATAGATGATTTTTCTTCTTTAACTTGTTGATGTGATGGATTACACTAACTGATTTTTGAGTATTGAACCAGCCTATCTGATATAAATCCAACCTGGTCATGGGGTATAATTGTTTTATACAATGTTGGATTAAATCTGCTATTATATTGTTGGATATATTTGCGTTTATGTTCATGAAAGATACTGGTCTGTAATTTTCATTTCTTTTAATGTCTTTGTTTTTTGTATTATGGTTACTGTTCTAAGAGACTGAGTTAGAAAGTGTTCTCTTAGCCTCCTTTTCTGAAAGAGATTGTAGAGGATTGGTATAATTTCCTATTTAAATGTTTGGTAGAGTTCACAAATGGAACCATTTGGACCTTGGTGATTTCTGTTTTGCAAGGTTGTGAGTTGTCATCTAGAGTATCTTTCAAGCAAATGGTTCATTTCATCAAAGTTATTAAATTTCTGAGCATAGAGTTATTCTTAATATTTATTATCTTTTTTAATGTCATGGGATCAGTAGTGATGGACCATCTTTCATTTCTGGTATTAGTAATTTGTGTCTTCTCTCTTTTTCTTGACTAGCCTAGCTTTAGCTAGGTTTATCATTTAATTGGTCATTATAAAAAAACGTTTGGTTTTGTTGATTTTGACTATTGATTTTCTATTTTAAATTTCATTGATTTATGCTCTTATTTTTATTATTTCTTTTCTTTGTTTTAGTTTAGATTTAATTCACTCGTCTTTTTCTAGTTTCCCAAGATGGAATCTTAGTTTATGGATTTTAGATCTTTTTTTTTGCATCCAGTTTTTTATTTTTTTTAAATTTTTTTTAACGATTTTATTTATTCATTTGACACAGAGAGAGATCACAAGTAGGCAGAGAGGCAGACAGAGAGAGAGGAGAGGGGAGGAAGCAGGCTCCCTGCTGAGCAGAGAGTCCGATGTGGGCCTCGATCCCAGGACCCTGGGATCATGACCTGAGCCGAAGGCAGCGGCTTTAACCCACTGAGCCACCGAGGTGCCCTTGTGTCCAGTTTTGAAAGTTTCGTCTAAGTACTGATTTAGCAGCATCTCACAACTTTTGATAGATTGTTTTTCATTTTCATTTAGTTCAAAATATTTCAAAATTTTCTTGAGACTTCTTTTTTGATCCAGGTGTTATTTAGAAGCATATTGCTTAATTTCCAGGTATTTTTGGGTTTTCCACAACAGTTTTGTTATTTGTTTCTAGATTAATTTCATTGTGAACTCAGAGGAACTTTGTATGATTTGTATTCTTTAAAATTTGTTAAAGAGCATGTTAGGGCCCAGAATGTGGTCTATGTTGGTAAATGTTCCATTTGAACTTGAGAGTAATGTGTTTTCTGGTATTATTGGATGATGTCTTAGAGAATGTCAATTAGATACATTTTATTGATGATGCTGTTCATTCAGCTATGTCCTTAATGATTTTCTGCCTGCTTGATCTGTCAATTACTGATCAAAGTGTGAAGCGTTTAACCCTAACAGTGGATTTGTCTGCTTCTTGTGGCAGGTCTATCAATTTTTGTCTCTCATATTTTGACACTCCTTTATTAGGCACAAACACATTAAGGATTATTATGTTTTCTTAGAGAATTCATCCCTTTGTCATTATGGAATGCCCCTCTTTATCCCTGATAATTCCCTTGTTCTGAAGTTGGCTTTGTCTGAAATTAATGTAGATACATCAGCTTTCTTTTTATTAATATTAGTATGGTGTATCTTTCTCCATTCCTTTGCTTTTAATCAATCAGTGTCTTTATATTCAAAGTGGGTTTCTTTTTTTTTTTTTAAAGAATTTATTTCTTTATTTGACACAGAGATAGAGAGATCACAAGTAGGCACAGAGGCAGAGAGAGAGGAGGAAGCAGGCTCCCCGCCGAGCAGAGAGCCCGATGTGGGCCTCGATCCCAGGACCCTGAGATCATGACCTGAGCCGAAAGCAGAGGCCTTAACCCACTGAGCCACCCAGGCGCCCTCAAAGTGGGTTTCTTATAGACAACACATTGGCTCTTTTTTTAGTCTACTTGACAGTGCCTACCTTTTAATTGGTGTATGTTTATCATTCACATTTAAGCGACTATTGATATGACTGGATTAAGAGTTACTGTAGTATAACTATCCCANTGGGTTTCTTATAGACAACACATTGGCTCTTTTTTTAGTCTACTTGACAGTGGCTACCTTTTAATTGGTGTATGTTTATCATTCACATTTAAGCGACTATTGATATGACTGGATTAAGAGTTACTGTAGTATAACTATCCCATTCATTGACTATGTTCTTTATTTCTCCTTCTTCTTCCTTCTTTACTTCCTCTCCCTCCTCTTCACCTCCTTCTCTTCTTTTTCTTCTGCTTCTTTGTTTTCCACTATTTCTCTTCCTTCTCTTGTTTAAAGTCAACATTTAATATGATTTGATTTCTTGCTTTTTCCTCTCTATGCATATTTTTTAGTGATTGCTGAAGAATTTTCATTATAAATTTACAACTAATCTATGTTCGGGTAACACTATACCACCTCCACGGTAGTACAAGTACTGTATAACAGGGTATTCCCCATTCTTCCCTCCTGTACCTTAAAAATTGCTGTGATTCATCTCAGTTATCCATAAGCTATAATCACCAAACGCAATGTTACCATTATTACTGTAAACAAAATTATCTGTTAGATTAATAAAGAATAAAAACAAAAGATTTTATTTTACCCTCATTTATTCCTTCTCTAATTCTCTTCGTATCTTTATGTAGATGTGGATTTTCAACCTGTATCATGTCCTCCTTCTCCCTTTTAACATTCCTTGTAAGGCAGGTGTACTGATGATAAATTCCCTTAATTTTTGCTTGTCTGAGAAAATATTTATTTTGGCCTTACTTTTGAAGAGTAATTTCACCGGATACAGAATTTTAGGTTGGTGCTTTTTCCTTTCACACTGAATATTTCACCCTGTTTTCTTCTTGCTTGCATGGTTCCTGAAAAAAATTCTGATATAATTCTTATATTTGTTGCACTGTAGGCAAGGTATTTGTTTTCCTTCTGACTTCTTTCAAAATATACTTTTTTTCCAGTTTGAGTAGTATTCAAACTTTCAGTTTGAAAAGTATTTGCATAGGTGTACATTTTTAAAAAAGATTTATTTATTTGAGAGAGAAAAAGAGAGATGGAAAGAGAAAGTAGGGGGAGGGGCAGAAGGAGAGGGAGAAGGGAAACAGACCACCTGTTGGGCAGGGAGCCCTATGCTGAGCTCCATGTCAGGATCCTGAGATCACAACTTGAGCGGAAACTAAGAGTTAGATGCTTAACTGACTGTGCCACCCAGGTGCCCCTAGGTGTACGTTTTAAAAATATGAATTCTGTTGGGTATTCCTTGTGCCTACTGGATCTGTGGCTTTGGAGTCTGTCATTAATTTTGGAAAATTCTCCATTATTATCATTTCAAATATTTCTTGTGTTTCTTTCTTTCTCTACTGGTATTCCCGTTACATGTATGTTATAACTTTTGGCAATTGTCCCACAGTTCTTGGACATTCTGTTTCATCTTTTCCTCTTTTCCCTCTTTGCCTTTCAGTTTTGAATGTTTTTATTGACATATCTTCAAGCTCACTGAGATTGTTCTCAGCTGAGTGAAGTGTATTGATGAGTCCATCAAAGGTGAAGGTCTTCATTTCTGTCACAGTGTTACTGATTTTTAGCATTTTCTTTTCATTTCTCTACTCACACAACCCATCTGTTTTTGTATGTTGCGCACTTTTTCCATTAAAGCCCTTAACATATTATAATTATTCTTCCCAATTGGATAAATCTAAAATCTCTGCCATTTCTGAGTCTGATTTTTCTTTTGCTTTGTCTCTTCAGCCTGTGTTTCTTCTTGCCTTTTAAAATGCCTTGTATTCTTTGTTGAAAGCTAGACAAAGTTTATTGTGTAAAAAAAATGTAGGTAGATAGCCCTTTAGTGTTAGGTTTTATATTTACTTGTCTAGGACCAAAATTAACTGCAGTGTATAGTTCAGGTCTTCTTCCAAAGTTGAAAGCCTTCATTAGACTCCAAATTTCCAGAATAATTACATTGGACAGATTTTGCCACTGTTGTCCAGGTGGGGAGACAGATTTCTATTGCTTTTTACTCCATCATCCTCCCAGAATCTCCTCTATTGTCTTTATTTGTATTTTCCTTCCTTCCTTTCCCTTGCATTTTCCTAGAGACTTTCAACTAAATAGTGTCCAAAGTTTGTAGTTCTTTTAGTTGTAATCTCGTCAGTATTCAGGAACTTTACTGATTTGGTGGTAAGGTAATGATATAAGAGAAGCATTCAGTAGTCTGTCTTTTGTTGAACCTGAGTTGGGTATTTCTCTTTCCCCATGTTGAAGGCTAGAGGGGGTGTAGTTTGGTATTTTTTTTTCCTTCCACCTCAAAGGCTAGAAGAGGAAATTATCTTCTTCAGGTTTGTTTGGTTTTGATAGAACTCCATTTATTTAGGCTTTGGAAAAATATTTTCCCTTGAGTTTAGGATTGTTGAGGAGAGTAGAGAGCTCTGGAAATATATCATAATAGTTACTTTCCCCATCTCCTGCTGGATGCAGGAGATTTTTCTTTGATTTTCACAGTGAGCAACTGGTAGGGCTTCTGGAGATAAAATTTATGGGAATGTGGTGGCACATCTAAGACTGGGACCCTTTGGAATTTTAAACTCAACCAGTCCACACTGAGTCTGGAGTAATTGGTCAGTTACAGTTAAAAGTATTTCTACAGATAGTAGCTTCAGGTGTGGGCTTCAGCCGCTTGGCTTGTACTCTTGGTAAAATGTGATAATCTGTATCTATTTGTCTATTTCTTTCTTTTTCAGGGCACCAGTTTGTCCAGTAACCTAAACTCTTTGATGGCTCTAAGAAGAGTTGTTGGTTTTCAGTTTGTTCAGCTTTTTGCTTGTTGTAAGGATGGAAGTGATGATTTCTAAAATTTTTATGTATCAAACTAGAAACTGGAAGCCCCTCATACACTTTTTGGAATGTAGGAATGTAGATGTTCATTGTTAATAATGTTAGTGTATTGTAAAAGAAATATATGATATGATTACTTTTTCATATTACCAGTTCTTAAATGATCTCATCTGAATTTTAATTATGTCCAGACATTTTGAGGTTTGATTTTATTTAAAACATTGGGGGAAAGGTGAATAATTTTATACTCTTGATTGTATTTAAAGACAAGATAAAAAAAAATTTTTTTTAAGACAAGATAAATTCTTTTAACATAGTGTTTTTTTAGCTTCAGTTGTGAAATACAGTGATTCAACAATTCCATACATTACCTGGTGCTCATCACAAGTGCACTCCTTATTTATTTATTTATTGAGAGAGAGAGATACCGAGAGAGAGCTTGAACAGGGGGGAGGGGAGAAGCAGGCTCCCTGCTGAGCAGGGAACATGATGTAGGGGCTCCATTCCAGGACCCTGGGATCATGACCTGAGCCGAAGGCAGATGCTTAACCAACTGAGCCACCCAGGCACCCCAACAAGTGCACTTGTTAATCCCCATCACCTATTTAACCTATTCCCCCATCAGCCTCCCCTCTGGTAACCATCAGTTTGTTGTCTATAGTTAAGAGCCTGTTTCTTGGTTTCTTTCTCTCTTTCTCTTTTGCTCATTTGTTTTGTTTCTTAAATTCCACATATGAATGAAATCATGGCTTTTGTCTTTCTCTGATTGACTTGCTTAGCATTATACTCTCTAGCTCCACTCATGTCATTGCAAATGGCAAGAGTTCATTCTTTTTTATGGCTGAATAATATTCCATTGTATATATGCCACACATTCTTTATCCATTCATCTATTGATGGACACTTGGGCTGCTTTCATAATTTGTCTATTGTAGACAGTGCTGCTATAAACATTGGAGTGCATGTGTCCCTTTGAAGTTAGTGTTTTTGTATTCTTTAGGTAAATACCCAGTAGTGTGACCACTGGATCATAGGGTAGTTCTCTTTTTTAATTTTTTGAGGAACTTCCATACTATTTTCCAGAGCGGCTGTACCAGTTTACATTCCCACCAACAGTGCATGAGCGTTCCTTTTTCTCCACATCCTCACCAGCTCCTGTTGTTTCTTGTGTTGTTGATTATAGCCATTCTAACAGGTGTGAGGTGATAACTCATTGTAGTTTGGTTTGAATTTCCCTGAGAGTGAGTGATGATGAACATCTTTTCATGTGTCTGTTGGCCACCTGACAGGATAAATATTTTAACTACCTTATTATGAAACATATTTTATTTGGGAAGCTGATGCAAATGTTTGTGTATTTCACATGTAGATATCTTATAATGCCCAGAAATACTTCCTGAATTAGTAATTAACATTTTTATGTCTGTTAATTTTTCAAGTAAGGATTTTGAAATTAGGAACCGATTGGTAGATTAATATCAATTTGTTTATGATGAAAACTTTTGTCACAAATTAAAAAAACAACATGACTCCTTGCAGAGATCACCCAAGAATTCTTTAACAGTATTGTTTCCTCATTTACATATTTATTTCAATATTTATTCATTTAAATATTTATTGTTTTTAACATACATTCATTTGGTGAAGGGTAATCTTGCATTGTTCTCCATTTTGATGAGCTGATACGGTAATCTTTCTTTGCCATTATCTGTTTGGGACCTATTTTGTTTTGAAATGTTAAGAGATTTTTATCTTATTATCTAGGAAATACAACAGGTTTTTAGGATAGAATCCAGTGTCACCCTAAGCTTTTTGTGTTTGTTTGTTGATAGGATATTTGGTGCTAAATACAATCTTTATTATTAATCCATTATATGACTATATTTAAATGTTAAATAATGTGGCTTTAGCTCTAGGATAAAACTATTACACTTTTTTGAAGTTCATGCAGAGAACACAGGATATTCATTTTTGGTTTAATATAAAGATACGTAATTATCAATTATATTTATCCATTGGGACACAAAAATATTATCAGGGTATACCTTTTCATTTATTGCTTATATCATTTATAAATAGGAACACACTGGAAAAGAAAATCAATTTGATCTAAAAAGGATCTAATGCACAGTGTTAATATAATTTCCTTATGAAAATCCTAGATTTTGGCGACCAAATTTAGTTACCAATTCTTAGCCTTTCTTTGGGAAAGTAAAAGCTAATGAACTGATCACTGAGTCGTAAGTTTACCTCTCAGGATCGATCCTAGGTAAAGTGTGGGGAGCCAAATTTCATAGGAATCCAGTACCCCTGGGTATGAGCTTTCTCTGTCTTGTAAATACCCAGTGCTATTTCAGTGAAGCACTGAGTTGATTGTAGTTTAAATGCATTTTTAATCTGTCATCTTATATGAATAATTTACTTTAGCTTATAAATGTTTAAAATTTAATATACATAGTTATTTTAGTAGTTATTTTTAGGTAGATTGGATACATAATCCCCAGTTCTTTTATCTGCTCTTTTAAGCAATAAAATAAATTCATTTGTAAGGCTTTTAAAATACATTTATAAAATTATACGTTTTTATTTAAAATATTTATGCCTTCAATTTATATTAAGGAAGAATTTTAAAAAAAGAGGAAATCGATTTATTTTCAGTAAAACAAATGTACCTGTGTTTAATATGGTACTTTAAGTATTTTAAAAGCTTCAATACCAATATTAATAAAAATATGCAGAGAACTTGAGGACTAAATCATAGAATCAGTCCTTTATTCAGAACAGGGAATTCAACGTCTCTTTTTTGGTGTCAGCTTAACTAAAATGTATAATTCCAAGTAGCAAAGCACTAACCTTTTCTATGTAACAAACCTCATTTTTAATTTTTATATGACCACAAATTGTAGAGAGAAATTTTTTCTTAGTACAGTGCACTCAGTTGTGCAAACTTATCTTTTTAGGGTCAAAGAAGAACACAAACCACAACCGACACAGTAAGTAAATGTATTAAGAGTGCAGTAGGCTTGATTTCTGTACCTTTGCCATATTCTGCTTTCTGCACCTTGGATGGTATTAGCTTACACTAATACTGGATAGGCTGCAGCTAGTGTGTCTTCTGCTTTCTGACTCTCTGGCTTGTAAGAGAGCTGCCTGCAGCTTCTTAACTTCATCCACACATTGACTGGATGTAGTTTTTTGCTGCTTGCTTGGGGACTGTTTAAGTGTTCAAACTTAATCTCCCTACATTCTGACTGCCTGATGATAATTGGAGCTCACATTTCCATTGGCTGTAGCTTTTGTGCCTGTGTATCTTTATTATTATGGTTAAGAAAACATTTGACCTACATTGTTATTCATTTGGTTATTCAGTCACATTATTTGCTTATTTAAACAGGTGGTTTCCCTTTAGTGGAATCACTGAACTGGTAAATAACGTTCTTCAGCCCCAGCAAAAACAACAAAATGAAAAGGAGCCCCAGACGTAAGTAAGCTGATCTGTATAGACTAAATATTATCTCTGATAGCATCACATACTGAAGAGTATGTATTAAAATGCTGCCCTTTGAATATTAGTCCTCAGAAAGAAAAATTGTTAGGTTATGAGTTTGATACTTTCGTCTTTATCATGGAACTCTAAAAAGAAAACAGGATAATTTGTAAGATAGTGAAAGCGAAGAGAGGCAGTTCTTCCTTCAGTTTTATACGGATAATGTAAATTATATTTATCCAGTAAAACATTTCTCCAATTATGCAATATATTCTAAAGTGTGTTTCTTTCCAAAAAAAATCCAGAGGACATTAAGAAATATTAACTCCCCAATTCAGTTTTTGGTCTAATAGTTTTGGAAAGGTTTTTTAAAAAAAAAAGTCAAGCAGTTTTCTTTATTGTAATACTTCTGAGGGTCTAAAAATGCTTCAAAGGGGTTAGAACAGTGTTTACTAAACATATTTGACCACTGAGTCCTGTTTTCACTGAACATTTCATTAAGTTATCAACATAATTTGGGAAACACAGCAATTTATTCTCACATTGACCTGAAGCATTAAAAAAAGACAATTCCATTTATTTTAGTTGTTAGTAGAATAGAAAATATTCTTTAAAAAATTGTTCACATATCTCTTTTTAACTCTGTGCTAGTCATAGTATTTATATTTTGAAGTGGAAGTAACTTTGAGAATGTGAGAAAGATTATATATATTTAAATTCTAATCTCTCCATTTTAACTGTCTTCTCACTCCAGCGTGCTCTTACCACTCAGCCTCTATGCTTTTTTTTAAGTGGGAGCTCTGGTTATGGAGAAGATGGTTTGCTTATAGGGATGGACAGATTGAGAAGTGACATGAACTCTAGGAGAGGACGAGAATGACTCCTATAGGAGCCCTAAGATGAATAGAGAAACTTTCATGTTTGCCTTTAATGCGAGCTAGAGGATAAATGTCTTTTTGTCTTATTATGGCTGAGGGTTATCTGCTCATTCATTTTATATTACCTTGTGTGAATTTTATTTTAAGTTTTGTCAGTGTTTTAGTTTCAACCGACCTAAAATTATGTTGTGGTATACTACTTCTAATAGTTTGGAGTAGTCCTCTTCACCCCTACATGCAGATATATTCCAAGACCCCTAGTGGGTGCCTGAAACAGCAGATGGCACATAACCCCTATATTTACTGTTTTTTTTTTCCCTATACATACATACCTATGATAAAGTTTGACTTAGACATTAGGCACAGTAAGAGATAAATAACAATAATAATAATATAGAACAATTATAATATGCTCTCTAATAACAGGTAAATGTGGATTCTCTCGCTCGAGATATTGTGTACAATATTCACTCTTCTTCTTGTGATGATGTGAGATGATTAAGTGCCTACACGATGAGATAAAGGGAGAGGAATGATACAGGTCCTGGGACATGGAGTTAGGCTACTGTTGACCTTCTGAGGATATGGCAGGAGGATCCTCTGCTTGCAGACCCCACTGGATCCTGGGTCACTGAAAGCACTGAAAGTGAAACTGAGAATGAGGCATGGGCGTCCACTGTCTATGTTGTTCTAAAATGGGAACTGCTGAAGCATTTAATCTAGGTGAAGTCAAGACGGTTTTTGTCCTATCTACTGTTTTATTTTTGGCATCGAGCAGAATGCCTGATCTGTAGGAGGAACTCAGCAAACCTTTCTTCACAACTGATTTTACATGGTTTATCCTTTTACGGTATAAGAATACTGTGGTACAAGGAATAGAAATGAATTTAGTAAACTCTTTTCTGATAAAAAATTGTGTTAAAATGGCATACCATGTCAGCATTTTGCTGATTTTCTTTAAGGCACTGAAATGTCATAAAATAGTAAAATTACTATCAAACTGTAACTAGATGCAAGTTTGCCTTAGTATTAAATGACTTCAGTTATGTATTTATTTATAAATTTCATGAAGTAATCAAGATTAAGTTATATTATTTAGTAGATTACAATGGGTATTAAATAAAATAGATGTTTGGTTAGTAACTTTAAAAAGTTAGAAATTTAAAAATGTCTAATTATTGAAATAAAGTGACTTTCAATTGGCATAAACAAAGATCAAGGCAAACTTGAAAAGAAATAGCTTTACTTTAATAATAAATATAGGTCAGTTTGCTTTGATTTTTGGATAGGAAGATGGTAGGAGAAAAGAGTAATACTTTTGGATGTTTTAAAAATTCTTTCTTGTTTAATAGGTACTATTTCCATTAAAGTATCTTAGGCAACTCATTCTTCTTGTTGATCTGTGACTTATGCAGTTTTAAAAATTCAGAATTAGGGGTGCCTGGATGGCTCAGTAGGTTGAGTGTCCAACTCTTGATTTCAGCTCAGGTCTTGATCTTAGGGTTGTGAGTTCAAGCCCCGCACTGGGCTCCACACTGGACATGGAACCTACTTAAAAAATAAATTGAGAATTAATGGATTCTCTCAATAGTTACCTTTTTCATCTCACATTTCTGTTATGCTGAAGATTTTTGGTATATAATTTTCCAGTAGCTTTCCTTTTATCTTTCTGATCCAAAAACCAGGATACTTATGAATCTTCTCTTTTAATTCATCTTTCTGTGTTCTAAGACTTCTTTCTGAGTCATCTAATTTTTTTCTCTCGTTGACTACCATTTGAATGGGATAACTTCCTCTGCTTACTTTCTGTTCATTCATCTATCAAATTATTTCTAAGAACTGAATTCCAGGTATTCATTTAATAGATAAAAAATAAGACTTATGTTTCTTCATACTCCATATAGATATTTTCATAGTAGAATAACTAAGTATTCTATCAGATAGTATTAAAAGTATAATATTTCTTGAACAGTAATTTCATTTTAATGAATTTATATAAATCCCATTTTGTGGTTATTCAAAGCTATAATTAGGTTTCTTGAGTATTTTTGGAGTTTGTTTATTTCATAGTTCTTTAATATAACAGCAAGATTTATTAATTTTGATAATGGTAATTCATGTGAAACTGTAGGTTATAAGTAGAACAGTGTGTCCAACTTTGACTTTCTGTAAGTTTTAAGGCATAGAAAATCAGTTGAGCCATTTGTGGCAGTTGTCAGCTCATTCAGCCTTTGCAGAAATTCCTTAATGTACAAATTAAATAATTTACTTTTTCTTTTTTCCTATTCTCTTCTTTTCCTTTCTTTCCCCCTTTTTTTAACTATTTTTTGTCTCAGCATCAAAATAAGGGAAAGTTTCTCTAAAGGCAATATAATATAGATTATATGTAAAGCAAGTCCCTAGATAATTAAGGATGGGCATACTGGGAAAAAAACTGTGAAATTCTTTGTAATGTAACTGTTAATTTAACTTTGCATTCCCAATATCTAGCATAATATCAAAGGTAAGTTAGAAAGTTTTAAAATTCAGATTAATTAAACCCATCAATTAGATTAGTTTGTTTTGAATTTTCATGTAACAACAGTTTTATTCATGTTGGGACATAATAAAAATTATGCTTTTGAAAAACTGGGAAAAATCTAAAATTTTAAGCATTAGAATCAAATGATCATTTAATATAGTACTCCTCTTTGATTATGGAGTGTTTTAATAGGAAAAACTCTAAGAGAAAGAGTGTTTTTTAAGCATAGGGAACATCATTTGTTAAGTTTTTAAGTAGCGAAGGGTTTGAGGGGCTTTAATACAGGGGATAAGATGGGAGTATGGAGGGAGATGAGATTCCAGAGGTAGAACTCAGCTAGGGTAGTGTTTTTATAGAGAACGATAAGTGTGAGTCTCAGTATAAAAGGATCTGAGTCTAGTAAAAAAGGAAGATAATTGAAAACTTTTAAACATGGGATTGGCACGACTTAACTCATGTGTAAAGATCAATCTTGCTGCTCTATGCGTAGAATGAGTGAGAATAGAAGTGAATAGAGCAGTGAGGAGGCTTTTATGGAAAGACTGCTGGAGATGATGATGTCTTGGACCAGGTTGATGAGAGTGAAGATGGAGAGGAGTGGATTGGGGATATATTTGGAGGTTGAAATGACAGGATTTTTTTTAGTGTAGTAGAGATGGAGGAGGTTAGTAAGGAAAAGAAAAGAACCAAAGATGACTGCCAGATTTCTGATAGGAAGAACTAATTGGGTGGCGATGCCATTAACTCTGATCAAGGTGGGGAAAGGATGGGGGAAAATATAAGACTAGCCCCTAAAATATAAGTTTTAACTTTTTATGTTTCAAATGTTATAAATGAGCCAACTTAGAAGGAGAGAGATGGATTGGCTAGAGCTATAACTTTTGGTGTTAAAGCTAGGCAAATAGATAACTTAGAGTGTGTGTGTGATGAAGAGCAGATAAGAAGGTCCATGATTTAGCCCTGAAGAATTCTAACACTGTGCAGGTACTAGGAATCCAGAGATAAAAGGACTGTGGTTCCTGCTCTCAAAAATATTTCACGTTCAAGTGGGAAAAAGACATGCTGATGAACAATGAAAAACAATTTTGTGGAGATTTTCTGGTTTCCTCTTTGACATGTAAAGAGTTTGGGAGTTGTTACTCTCATCTTTGCAGCAAGAAAAGACTGAAAATCAACAACTCTTCTAAGATTTATCACATAATTGAAATCACAGGGCAGATCACTGCCCTGACAATTGGAGGGGGAGGCGAAGAAAGAGAACCACAGCTGACTGGGAACAGAAACTCTTGGAGCTATGATCTGGTAGGAAAACTTAAACTATAACTGATGGAACTCAGACTGAAGGCTGAGTGTGCACTGACTTAAGAGTTAAAAATTCTCGGGAGCCCAACCTTAGGGGAACAACATTCTCAACCTCTCTAGTTTTGTGAGTTTTACCTCTAGGAATCTCACCAGGTTCTCAAGGTGAAGGTCAGTGAAAAATTCTCTTGTACTTTCAGCAGCGGAGGGTAAAAGTAACCATTTTGAAATTTTCTCAGAGCTTTTTGTTCTCAAGGGAAACTACTTAGCCAACATGAGACAAGGGAAATACCCAATTGCAGTCCCTCCTAGCCTTCCCATCTCACTGAAAGGGGGGAAAGAGTTTCGGAAGCACTTGTGAAGGTCATAACCCAGGGGCACAGACCCACTAAAAAAACACTGAGACTTATCTACAGGATGATGGAATGCGTCTCCTCAAAGTGGCAATTCAGGGATCCAGGCTGTGTCTATCTTGTTGGTAAGCCAACTGGAGGACATAGCTCAGGGTTGCTGCATCAGAGGAAGAGAGCAAATGGAGAATGGAAAATTTATTAACTACCTAAGACCGGTCACTTATGCTCACAGCTCATTCCCCATACCTGTCGCTAGGCTCTTAACTAACTACAGGGAAGTCTAGAAAGTCTTTCCATGTGATCATGAAGATAGGTGACTCTATGCAATGAGTAGTAGTACATCTACTGCAGTTAGTTTACATTTGATTTTCATTTATTGCAATGAGATGGAAATTTCAGGCTGCTCAAAGATAAAGATTTGCTACTAAGGCAAAGATAACTACGATTTTAGTCCCCACTCCTGGAACTGCTGATTCTGTTGAAACTGCTGTAATTACTTGGGAGTAAGGTCAAATTTTTGTAAGACTGAGGTTAGGGTTAATAACATGAAGAAAATTCCAATACTGAAATGCTCCAGAAAGGAGGGAAATTTACTGCGTGTAGTGTTTCTGGGAACATCTATTACATTTTGTCAGTGGGATTGTAGGGAGATTTTTACATTGTCTTAGGTGGCAGTGAAAGACTAAAGGAGATTAAGAATGTAATAAGAATGAAAATACATGAAAGCATATGAGAAACCTTTAGTTGATCGTTAGAGTACCAAAGCATAATAATGACTAAGATAAACAGTAAACAAAATAATTTTTAAAAAGAAGAAGTAGAGATATCAGAAAATCATTCTTCTTTTCTTGGATGGAAGCTATCGATTTTGGTCAGTTATCTGCCTGATCCAAGAGTCATTGGTTAGCTGTTTCAATCCCAAGATCATTTGCTTCTGGAGGAATCTTAAGATCCTCCTATTTAAGATCCCCTGATGGAGCAGATTTCCAACAGTCCAGGCAAAATTAATTATGTCTTTTTAGGTGCAAAACATGAATCCAGAATCAACATTTTGAGGCTTTTACTAAAGTGCTAATTGTCAACATGGTTTGTTACAGTCTTTTCGTTAAGACTCTGGGGTACTTTTTCCTCTCCTGTCTCTTCCAGAAGACTGAATTTCTCAATTTCAGGTCATAGAGAGTACCTTAGAAGAATGTTTTGGAGGCTGCTTATACCTGTTGATGATAAAGAAAGAGTGTATCACTTGATTCTTCTGCTGTACTTAATCATGTTAAACTCTTTTGAGTCTATTGAGTCTATTGACCTCTAGGGTCAGAGGTGAAATTTCTAAATGCATAGGAAGCCTGTTATTAAGACAGATGATGGATCTCAAAAAGGGTCAATTTTTCTTGTTTTGAAGGTATATAGCAATGGAAATTTAAAGTTCCTCGAATATATTGTTAATTTGATTTTACTTCAAAAATTTCAATGTTGGAGGGTGCCTGGGTGGCTCAGTTGTTTAAGTATCTGCCTTTGGCTCAGGTCATGATCCCAGGGTCCTGCTTTAGGCTCCCAGCTCAGCGGGAAGTCTGCTTCTCCCTCTCCTTCTGCCCCTTCCCTCTGCTCCTGCTTTCTCTCTCTCACTCTCTCTCTAATAAATAAAATCTTTAAAAAAATTAAAAAAAATTAAAAGTCCAACTGGGGGGCAGCTGGGTGGCTCAGTCAGTTAAGCATCCGACTCTTGATTTTGGCTCAGGTCATGATCTCAGGACTGTGAAATCGAGCTTGCTTCACGTTCTGCACAGGGCATAGAGCCTGCTAAGGATTCCTTCTCTCCCTTTCCCTCTGTCCGCCCCCCTGCTGCTCCCACAAACAGGAGCATGCTCTCTTTCTTAAAAAAAAAAAAAAGGGCGCGTGGGTGGCTCAGTGGGTTAAAGCCTCTGCTTTTGGCTCAGGTCATGATCTCAGGGTCCTGGGATCGAGGCCCGCATCGGGCTCCCTGCTCGGCAGGGAGCCTGCTTCCTCCTCTCTCTCTGCCTGCCTCTCTGCCTACTTGTGATCTCTCTCTCTCTCTCTCTCTCTCTCTGTGTCAAATAAATAAATAAAATCTTTAAAAAAATAAAAAGAACAAAAAACACGTGATCTTTCTGCTTTTTCTGAAAATTGAGAATGATATGGATAAAGATGTTTTCATGTAAGCTATATGCTTCTTATTGGTGCTGGACTGGTCAAAGCACTTGACAAGCAGTTGTGAGATAGTGAGGCAGTTCCTGCACATGGTGAATTTCCAGGTCTGACATAGATGTTCTTCAGTCTAGTCTAAAATTGACCACATCAGTCATGTACCTTTGAATGACCTTAAATTCCTTGTGGCTCAAGAAAGATAAATAAATAAGAATTATGAATGATAGGTTGTTTATTCAGAAAATGCGTTTAGAAAAAACGATAAAAGTAGCAAAGTACTTATTGCCAAGTAAAGTTTTTATTAAAACATAACACATGTAGTGAAAAGTGCACAAATTGAAAATATGCAGCTTGTTGAATTGCCCGAACATATTTGGAAACCATTACTGAGAGCAAGAAGCAGACCATTACCAGCCCTCCGGTATCTCTTTCTCATACTCCCATCCAGGGAAGATTACTTCCCTGGATAAGGGTAACCTTATGCTTTTGTCTGACATCGCTGATTATTTTTATATAGTTTTATAATATATTTAGATTTTACACAAATGGAATCATGTAGTATGTATTCTATTGGATCTGTGTTATTTTGTTCAACATATTTGTGAGATTCACCTAAATGATTGTATGTCATTGTATTTCATTCATTCTCCTGGCTTTATGGTGCTCTAGTATCTGAATATACTATAATTTCTTTATCTGTTTTACTACTGATAAGCATTTGGGATTTTTCCAGTTTTTGATTATTATGAATAGTGCTGCTATGTATATACTGATGCATTATTTTTTTTTTCTGTTGCTCTGGAGGAAAATTTTGTAGTTATTTGTGAAAATGAAGTACTTAAGCTATTTTAAAATATTTTCAAGTAATAAAGCTAATCATTATGTCAGGGTCGTTACTCTCTAGTTTCCCATTTATTTATTTGGTGCTGTTTCTTGAGTATATCATACTCTTTGATGTTTTGGTGGCTCTGCATCTGGCCAAGAAAGGGAGAAAAGGCATTCCAGGCAAAGGAACAGCACATAAGGTGATAGGATCTGATTTGTACTTTATAACAACCATTAGAGTTATAATAGTCACATAGGGAGCTTTGTAGAAGTTCAGATGAGGGATCAGCCAAGGTTCTGGGATGGCCAGCTATGTGGCATATGTTTATTCTTTTATCACAAAAGGACATTATTAGCTGATTAGTAATGCAGTAGTTTTCATACTTCTTTTTTTTAAGCTTCCACCTATTAAATCTATTTTGTACTAGAACCCAATATATACATATTACATACAAATATTAATATATAATAGAAACAAGATTTGCACAAAATACTTACTTGCACTCTTTCGAATGCTCTGATCTATTTTATTAAAAAATCGTGAGTCTTGGCCAGCTAGATTGATTTGTGCCTTGTGTTAGGTTGCACTCTGCAGTTTGAAAAGCACTCTAAAAGAGGTACGTGACTACACGTAATGATACTGTTCCAAAACTGTATGCCGTGAACTTGTAGAAAGCCCTATGTCAAATTCGTTCTCTGATGAAAATCAGTGTTAAAATGATACTTATTTTAATGCTTCAGTTTTGTTAATAATCATGTCCTACATTAAGGTTAGAGCGTCACAGATTTGGACTGTTAAAGAAAAGCTTTATAAATATCATTTCAATTTAAGCCTTAGAATAATAATCATAGTTAAGAAGAGTGAGAATACAGAACTATAGTTTCATATTTAATTAATCCAATGCGTAGTTTTACTTCCTTCAACGGTAAAAAGGGTAGACACTCAGACAATACCAAGCGTTGTACTTTAGGTTATGTAGAACATGGGGAACAGATGCTTCTTCAATAAGGAAAGGAGCCAACCAAGTTCTAGTCCAGACATAACACATAAAGGAGAAGAGAGGACGGGGAAACTTTGAGCTCGGTTGTCTTCGTAAGTTATCTCAGTCATCATAGTAACTCTGAAGTCTATGCTAAAATCCCATCTGACAGATGGAGACTAAGCTAAGTAACTTTCCAGCAGTCTCCTACAGCTAATAGGAAGTGAAATCAGGGCTTAGACCATGTTTCAAGAAAAATCTTTATTTTTTCCTGCCGTAGATTTCCTTGAAATACTGAATTTTTCTTGCTTATTTGAAATACCTCAACTCAATTTTAAATAAGGCACAAGTAGTAACCTAGTATGTGTCACAGACACAGTGCTGGGCAAAAGTTGAATGGTCCTAGACAGATACTATACATAAGAATAATTACAGTAGAGGGCCGCCTGGGTGGCTAAGTCCTTAAGCATCTGCCTTCCGCTCAGGTCATGATCCAGGGTCCTGGGATCGAGCCCTGCATCAGGCTCCCTGCTCAGCAGGAAGCCTGCTTCTCCCTCTCCCATTCCCCCTGCTTGTGTTCCCTCTCTTGCTGTGTCTCTCTCTCTCTCTGTCAAATAAATAATAAAATGTTAAAAAAAAAACTGTCCTTTAAAAAAAAGGAGAATAATTACGATATAATATATTGTTTAGAAGTGTAACATAAGAGTGAGTGTTCGACTCTGCCAGGTGGTGGGGAAGACAGGGCTGCTGAAATCTGAACTAGGTCTTGAATGCTCCAAAGAGTGTACTAAGTCAAAAAAAAACAAAACAAAACAAATTATAGTCTCGTGGATAGAACAGCCTCTGCAACAGTGTGAAAGAGCATGATGTGTTTAGAGAACTGTAGGAGAACATTATTGTTCTAGTGTAAGTGTTAGAGTTAGTATTCAGATATCTTGATTGCCAGCAAGGTAAATAGCATTGTGCTACTAGATCATGCTGTCGTTCAAAGTTTACAGTTATCTACATCAACCTGAGATTAAGTGTGATAAACTTAGCACAAATTGCAAAAAACTTAACTATGTGATCAGAGTTTTCTTTTTTCCTTTTATCATTGTTTTTTAGATGATGAGCAAATAGTATTTTACCTAGGAGCCGTGCATAAAAAAAAGTATTTTACTTCCTAATGACTTTTTCCAAGAAGTACTTTACTTTGGTTAAGCAGAAAGAACTTGAAGGTCGGAGATCTCTGATGGTCTTAACGTGTTTCTTCTATTTATCATTTTTGTTCTCCCCCAGAATTGAATTTGTTAAATACTTTTCTTTAAGCAACAAATTTCAGATTAGCAGTGAAATACACTTTCCTCTGGACACCAGAGAGGGGTATCTACATATTCAAGATGAATCATTTCCTATTGTCAATAATAAGCTGCGAGAGTACTTTTACTTATTTTAAACCTAGTTTCTAACATCAAGATGATTTCATCTTGTGGATGAAATAATCATTTCAATCCAAAGATTCTATGTCTGGTGATTATATAAGTTTTTGTTGTTATTGTGTTTAAGAAATAAACCTCCTGAATTTCATTGCCATTTGGATATTGATTATAATGGCATCATGAAATACAGAAGCAAAGTTATTTATATGAAAGATAAAGAATTAATATTATCTAACGAACTTCATGTAAATTTTAATATAAAGGTGTGCAGTTGTGCTTTTGTATGTGTGTGTGCATGTGCAATAGTTACAAATTGTTTTGGAGAAGTATTTTTAGCCTGCAGGGCGTGAGCCAAATATTTGATTTATTTGAGATAGTTTTAGAATATTTCTCAGCTTTCTCTTACTGATTTCTATAACTTCTGATGTGGCAAACTAAGTTGGATATCAAATAGTATGGGAAATTATTCTTAGCAAGGAAGTCAGGATATTCTCATCCAAGCTGCCTCTCCAGCTTCTATTCTATTTCTCTTCCCCCTCTTTTCTCATACATACTTCATGCCAAGACAATACTTTCAACTTCCTGAATTCTCCATCTGTTTTCATGCTTTGCATATTTCAGGTTGAATCATTCTTCATTTTCTGCCGATCACAATTTTGCATATCCTTCAAGTCCAGGATGTGCAGGATATTTAAAAACTGGAACTTCTGTGAAGTCATAGAAGTCTTCTAGAAAGTTACGCCAACACCATTCACAATTAACGGCTCTTTTCCTTGTGCTCCAGCACCATTTTTCTTACATATTTATTTAGTGTATGTATCATTTTGCTCTATATTACAGTTTATTTATTTTATTTTTATTTATTTATTTTTAATTTTTTTAATTATTTGCCCCAGGGGTACAGGTCTGTGAATCATCAGGCTTACACCTTTCACAGCACACACCATAGCACAAGCCCTCCCTGATGTCCAAAACCCAGCCACCCTATCCCTACCCTCCCACCCCCCAGTAACCCTCAGTTTGTTTTGTGAGATTAAGAGTCTCTTATGGTTTGTCTCCTTCCTGATCCCATCTTGTTTCATTTTTCCCTCCCTACCCCCAACGACCCCCCACCCTGTCCCTCAAGTTCTTCATATCAGAGAGATCATATGATAATTGTCTTTCTCTGATTGACTTATTTTGCTCAGCATAATACCCTTTAGTTCCACCCACATCATTGCAAACAGCAAGATTTTGTTTCTTTTGATAGCTGCATAGTATTCCATTGTATATATATACCACATCTTCTTTATCCATTCATCTGTTGATGGACATCTAGGTTCTTTCCATAGTTTGGCTATTGTGGACATTGCTGCTATAAACATTCGGGTGCACGTGCCCCTGAGGATACATAGTGTATTTATATTCACCTCATGTCTATACTTGTTCATGTACGTCTACCTTACTGACAACAGAGTTGGTTCATATTCAACTTTTAATTATATTTTTGCTCCATTGCTTGTGAAACAGTGCACACATAGTACACATTTGTTTATTCACTATTAATTCAAACATTTCGTAAATATTTACTGAGAACTTGGCTGTGGGGCATGCATCATGCCTATCAGTGGGATAAAATGGACAGCACAAACAGACAAAAGAATCCTCATGAATTATATTTTCTAATCAGAGGGACAATCAAATAACCATATATACAAATAAAAGGAGGGATGTGGAAATGCAATATACTATAGCACTTGGAATATTTAATGGAGGGATGTGACATAGTCAGAGATGCTAAGGAATACCTTCCCAATGAAGTGGTATTGAAGTGCAGTGATAATAATGAGGAATAATGGAAGTGAAGAGTACAAAGTATCATGGTTACATTGGCTTCATGAAATTGTTGGGGAACTTGCTTTTACTTTTCTTATGAAACAACATATAAAACATGAGAGTATCTCATAGAGATATTTAATCTATTTTTTATATGGATGCTTTGACAAGGTGGTGAATCCTATAAAGTCCATCTCAAAATAATGTTTTGGATTTTTGCAAACAAAATATAATTAGGGAGCCAATTAAATTGAAACATAGGTCTATCTGTAGACTCCTTGGGGGGTGTATTATGAGTTAAAGTGAAAAACCGTGAGTTAAAATAATTTACCTGTAAAGTGGCTACTGTTTTTTTTTAAGATTGGCAATAAATGGACTCATCGTGTTAGTAGGAGGGAAGACACAATATTGTAAAGATGTCAAGTCTCCTAAAACCAATCTATAAATGTAATGCAATTTTAGTAGAAATCCTACCAAGATTTTTAAGAGAATGGAATAAAAGAATTAAAACACTTAAATAGAGGGCGCCTGGGTGGCTCAGTGGGTTGAAGCCTCTGCCTTCGGCTCAGGTCATGATCTCAGGGTCCTGGGATCGAGGCCCGCATCGGGCTCTCTGCTCGGGAGGGAGCCTGCTTCCTCCTCTCTCTCTGCCTGCCTCTCTGACTACTTTCGATCTCTCTCTCTCTCTGTCAAATAAATAAAATCTAAAAAAAAAAACACTTAAATAGAAGTAAAGCATTTATAAATAGGGAAACAATTTTTTTTAAAGATTTTATTTATTTGTCAGAGAGAGAGACAGAGAGAGAGAGCACAAGCAAGGGGAGCAGCAGGCAGAAATAGGCAGAAGGAGAAGCAGGCTCCTTGCTGGGGAAGGAGCTGACATGGGACTAGATCCCAGGACCCTGGGGTCAATACCTGAGCTGAAGGCAGCTGCTTAACCAATTGAGCCACCCATGCATCCCAGGAAAACAGTTTTCAAAAAGAAAAGCAAAGAGGAGGATTCATTTTGCCAGATATCAAAATGAGTTACAAAGCCCAAGTAAAACATATTTGGGAATAGGTGGTATTCCATGAAAAATTTTTTTCTGAGATTATCCTTCTAGTAAAAGGCAATTGCTTTATTTTGAGTTGTTACAACATGAAAAGCCCAGGATTTCTTTAGTTTGAATTACGAAAGTACTTCTTGGTGAAGACACGTTATCCTGAAAGGACCTCAAGCATACATACCTATACCTGTAGAGATTACCTGACTGGAACCTGTGAAAGGGGAGATAAAGAAATTCAGCATCAGTCTGGAAATTCCTGGGGCTCTGACTGCAGGATGGCTAGTGTTGGAAATTGTGGTAAACAAACCTTTTAAAGATTACTTTAGGAGCGCCTGGGTGGCTCGCTTGGTTAAGTGTCCAGCTCTTGGTTTTGGCTCAGGTCCTGATCTCAGGCTCATGAGATCAAGCCCCACATTGGACTCTGTGCTCAGCGTGGAGTCTGCTTAAGACTCTCTCTCCTTCTCTTGCTGTCGCTCCCCACATACATACTTTCTTTTTCTCTTTCAAATAAATAAATCTAAAAAAAAAAGATGACTTTAAAAAAGGGGTAATGTAAATGGTTATCTTGTGAAGATCATGAAAACATACCTATGAGATGAATGAGAAAACAATAGCAACAAAAACATATGACTGGGTGTAAAATTACCAGAAATAGAAAGATTTCTAGGAACTAGGGGATTGAAAAGTTCAGTCTTTCAAATAACTCAGAAAGTGAAGAAAATTTGCTTTGGAAAACACTGAGTTCATTGAATTGGTTTAGTGGTGATGGAGACATTGATGCAGAAAATACACATGAAAATTTGGACAAAATAGGGGCACCTGGCCACCTGAGTCAGTATAGCATGTGACTCTTGATCTCAAGGTTATAAGTTCAAGCCCCACGTTGGTTGTAGAGATCCCTTAAAAACAAAATCTTTAAAAAAATTTGTATAAAATAGCTTTATGAAATAAGAAGGTGGAAAAAGACAGTATTTCTAAATTGATATTGTGTATGTCTTTTAAATATTTATTTGTAATAAAAGTTTTAAATTAAAGTATATCTTTGACTCTTTTGTCTATATCCAGGGTCTGCAGAATGTGGCCTATGGGTCAAATCCTGTCTGCTCACCTGCCTGTTTCTGTAAATAAAGTTTTATTGGAACACAGTCAAACTTGTTTTTGTATATCTATGACTACTTCCACATCCTAAGGGCAGAGTTGAGTAGTTGTGACAGAGTTGAGTAGTTGAGGCCCTGTGGCCCACAAGACCTAAGATATCTGTCTGGTTCTTTATNTTTTATTTTTTATTTTATTTTTTTAACATCTTAATTTTATTTTATTTTTTTCAGTGTTCCAAGATTCATTNCTTTATTTTTTACTTTATTTTTTTAACATCTTAATTTTATTTTATTTTTTTCAGTGTTCCAAGATTCATTGTTTATGTACCACACCCAGTGGCTCTTTAAAGAAAAACTTTGCTGACCTCTGATTTATATCATGGGAAAATTATATATTCAAATTTACATATTTGAGATTTTTTAGACCTTTCACTGTATTTGGAGCTTGGTTCTAACAGTGTTGCTCTGGAGTAGGAATGCACACAAAAACCAATGAAATAAAATACAGAATCTGTAAATAGGCCTATGCACACGTGGGAAGTTAGTATCTGATAGATTGCCATCACGAATAAGTGGAAGAAAGGATGGACTATTTTATGGTGCTGGGAAAATGCGATCTCTATATGGAGAAGATTGAAATTAAATTCTTGCATCACATCACATATAAAAATAAACTTCAGATCGATTAAAAGCCTAAGTGTGAGAGACAAAATCATAAAGCTATTAGAAGAAACTGTAGAATTTTTTTGTGACTGACTTAGGGATAAGTAAGAATTTTTTTTTTATAGCCAGCCACTGAAACCGCAAACCCTGAAGGGAGAAACTGATGTATTTGACTACATCAAAATTAAAGATTTCTGTTTAACAAAGGATGCTGTATACAAAATTAACAATCAATTGTCAGACCAGGATATTTGTTTTGTTTAACTTATAAATGATTAACATATAGGCTATGTAGGATACTATTGCAAAAAGCAAGGGAAATACAGGAAATCCAACAGAGTATTGGTAAAGAATGGAGTGAATAGACAATTCATAGGGGTGGTCCAATGGGCTGAACTTCATTAGAAATCAGACAAACATGAACTGAAAAAAAAAATCCCACAAAACACATCAATTCATATCTATTAAAGCTGCAAAATTTTTAGAAGTTAAGTAATATCACACATTGGCACAGACAAGAAAAAACTGGAACCTTCATACCCTATTGCAGGGATGCTAACTGGGTTAAGCCACTTGGGAAAGCAGTTTAGAAANTCCCACAAAACACATCAATTCATATCTATTAAAGCTGCAAAAATTTTAGAAGTTAAGTAATATCACACATTGGCACAGACAAGAAAAAACTGGACCCTTCATACCCTATTGCAGGGATGCTAACTGGGTTAAGCCACTTGGGAAAGCAGTTTAGAAATATTTAGTGAACTTGAGGATGTGTACTATATTCCTGCATACATACCTCAGAGAAAACCATACAGGCTTACCTCAGAGATATTATTGTGGATTCAGTTCCAGACCATTGCAATAAAGTGAATGTGGAAATACAGGGAGTCAAATGAAGTTTTTGGTTTCCAAGTGCATATAAAAGTTATGTGTGCTCTATACTGTATAGTGTGCAGTAGCATTCTGTCTAAAAGAAATACACATGTCTTAATTAAACATACTTTATTGCTCGGGGTGCCTGAGTGGCTCAGTTGGTTAAGCATCTGCCTTCAGCTCAGGTCCTGATGTCAGGGTCCTGGGATCGAGCCCCACATCAGGCTCCCTGCTGGGCAGGGAGTCTGCTTCTCCCTCTCCCTCTGCTTGCTGCTTCGCCTGCTTGTGCTCTCTCTCTCTCTCTCTCTTACTCTGTCTCTCAAATAAATAAAATCTTAAAAAAATAATACTTTCTTGCTAAAGAATGCTCTCTTGTCACTGATTACCGATCACCATAATATAATAATAATGAAAATTTTGAAATATTGTGAGAACTGCCAAAATGACACCAAAACATGAAGTGAGCAAATGCTGTTGGAAAATGGCTGATAGATTTGCTCAGTGCAGAGTTGCCACAAACCTTCAAGTTGTAAAATAGGTGGTGTCTGCAAAGTACAATAAAGTGAAGTACAATAAAGTGAGGTGTGCCTGTATATGGGTTTATAAATATATCATTACAGAAATATCCATAATATTAAATGGTAAAGGGCCAACTTTAAAAAAATAAATGGAATAAAATGTGATTTATGTAAACAGAACATTATACATCCATTAAAATGCATGAACTAGATGCAAAAACTGTAGTGGTTAAAAGCATGGATTCTGAAGCAACACTGAATTTGGATCTGGCTTTAACGACTTACCATCTGTATGACCATGAGCAAAATAGTTTCTCTAAAGAATAGGAATAAAAATAGAAAAAATAATAATAGTACCTATCTATCTGATACACCATATGCATTAGCTATAGTTTATTTAGATTTAAATATAAAAAAGTAAAGTAGAATGGCAAATACAAGAAGCAGAAATAAGTAAATGGCACAATGCCACTTATGTAAATTGACAAGACTGGTTACCCGACGGAAGAGAAATCACATTGGAGAAGTGAAAATAATTAAAATAGGAGCCAGATATGGATATGTGCTACGAAGCTTATGATCAATTCTGTTCTGGATACCCAAGGTTTATAAAAAGGGGAGGAAAGAAAGAAAAAAAGTGTGCATTGCAATCCATTTCAGATGGAGGCAAGAGCATGTATAAAGTGCAAAGACCAGTGAGGAGATGCACAATGATGAATCTAAAGGATGAAAGAAAGCCAGAATGGCATTAACAGAATGAGGGTAAAGAAACTGTGCAAAACATGAGGTTGACAAGGGAATGTATGCCAGAACATTCAGGGCTTTGTAGGTCTTTATAAGAAGTGTTTTCTTTTTATTTAAGAGAAATCAGAAGCCATTAGAGTATTTTATTTTATTTTTTTAAGACTTTATTTATTTATTTGAGAGAGAGAGAAAGTGAGAGAGAGCATGAGAGGGGAGAAGGTCAGAGGGAGAAGCAGACTCCCTACAGAGCTGGGAGCCTGATGTGGGACTTGATCCCGGAACACTGGGATCATGACCCATCTGAAGGCAGTCCATTAACCAACCGAGTCGCCCAGGCGCCCCTAGAATATTTTAAACAGTGTCTTTTAGGAAAGCTAAGTTTTCCCATAGTGTACCGAACAGATCGAGGGAGAGAAGTATGGAAGTGAGTAGCCTCGCTAGGGGATCAGGTGGGCATGGGTGATAACAAGTCCTGTGGTATTCAAGGGGGCGGGTATAGAGACAAGTGGAAGGATTCAAGACACATGCAGGAAGTAAAACTGAAAGGACTTGGTGATAGATTAATTGTGCATGTGAGGGAGAGAGAGAGTTCCAGAACAATTCTAGATTTCAGGCCATGTAGTTGAATGGTAGCACCATTTACTGAAATAGGGAACACTTGGGAGGGAATCTGGTTTGTGTAGGAAAATGGGGATTTCAGTTTTACACGTATTGCATCTCAAGTGGCACTGAGATCTCCAAATAGAGATGTCGAGTAGGCAACTGAATTTTAAACCTCAGAGAAGTCTGAGTTGGGCATTTACATTTCTAAGTAATTTATAGGTAAGTGGAAATTGAAGCCTTAAATAGGGGATAAGACTGCCTAAGAAGACACTGTAGAATGAAAAGAGAAGAGGGCCTGAGTCTTGACCTTCAAAGGAGAAAGAAATGAAAGGCCGCGGATACAGGAAAATGAGAACATTGTGAAAGCCAAGGGGGCAGTGAACATAGTTGAACATAATTTCAAAATTGTTAGGACTCAGTAAGATAGTGGGTAAAAATTTGGCTCACTAATTTTAGGTGCAGGGAGACCACTGATGAACTTCATGAGAATTCGTAAGTAGACTAGAAACTAGATTAGAGTGGTTGAAGAATGGGGAGAGGAAGCAGAGATGATAGAGTTTTGCTTATTTATAAATGGGAAGGGGAGGTTTGCTCTTTGTGGCAAGGAATCTGAATCTCCTGTTTAGTTCCTTAACCTGCCTGTACACCATTACTACTCCTTTTTTTTTTTTTTTTAAGATTTTATTTTTTCATTTGAGGCAGAGAGAGAGCAGGAGGGAGAGGGAGAATCTGAAGCAGACTTCACACTGAGCCTAGAGCCCCCTGTGGGGCTCCATCTAGGACCTCGAGATCAGGACCTGAGCTGAAACTGAGTCAGATGCTTATGACTGAGCCACCCAGGCACCCCTGCACACCACCACTTCTACATACGGTTTTTCACTTTATAGGACTGGAAGGATGCAGACACAAAATCTCTCCAAATCTTCTCTTCTTACCTCAAATTATTGTTGTCATGTCCTCCCTGGATTGCATCTTCTCTCTTTTCTCCCCACAGCTGGGACCTTTGGATCCCATCCTGCAGCCTTACTGCTCCAGTCTCTGGGATTTCTACAGTTCTCTGTAAGAGGGTTTCAAATAGTTCTTTACATAGTTCATCAGGATGCATGATTCCTAACTTTGCGACGAATATGATGGGCCTTCTCCTCGTGTGTGAAAATGGGGCTTCCACTTCCGTTGAAACACTCTGTTTTAGCCCAGTTCACTTAAGTAGACTGCTTTTTTGTTTCAGTGTGCCCTTGGTAATTAGCCTAGTATTCTAGCGCCTCTAGAACTGAAACAAAACCTTGCTGGTTCTAATATTCCTCTTCCTGCCTTCTCCTTCTCCTGGCTGGGTTCAGCCATTTCTTGAGAGGATTGTCAGAGATCGTAAGTTTATCAACAGGTATACAATACAAATGTACAATATATCTCACACATGGGAAGATAATTCTTCTAAATGGTGCAGAGCTCATCCAGCGATCCGCTTAAACTCATGCCTCCTCTCATACGCATTTTATGGGTAGTGGTGCTTGTTTTGTGTTAGCAGAGCTTCCCTTTTGGTGGGAGATAATCGGGGAAAAAACAGTGTATTATCTGAAGTTACAGAAAAAGTTAAACTGGCATAGCTATTTAAGTGTATTGATGTATTGATATTAGGTGTGAAGGAGGAAGTATGTGTTTATAATTAAGTTGATACAATGTACTCATTCATAGAGTTCTATTTTTAATTTAGCTACTGACTTTAGCACTCTGAAACTAGCTTTCTTTAAAGTCAAGGCTTTTTGTGATGTAGTTTATTTACAGTAAAATTCACCCCTTTGAGGGATGCACTTAAGTGAATTCTGAAAAAACATACAGTTATGTATCTACTACCATAAACAAGACATAGAAAATTTCCTTCACTCCAAAAAGTTCCTTGTCCATTTGTATTTCATTCCCTTGCTCTGCTGCAGTCCCGAGCAACCATTGGTCTGATTTCTGTCCTCATAACTTTGGCTTTTCTAGAATGTCATATAAATGAACTCATTGTATAGAAGTGGGCAAACTATGGCCCATAGGCCAAACATGGCCTACTGGCTGTTTTTTTTGGTAAGTGGTGAGTTAAGAATGGTTTTTACAATTTAAAATCAAAGAAAAAAATTTTTTAATGGTAACATTTTGTGACTATAAAAATTACATGAAATTAAAATTTCATGTTTATAAATAACATTTTGTTGGAACATAGCCGTGCTTATTCATTTAACATGTTCCCAATGGCTGCTTTCTGGATCACACTTTTTGCATCCTATTGAAGAAATCCTTGCCTAGCCTATCGAAGAAGTCTTTGTTTAACCCACGGTCATGATTTCCTTCAGTGTTTTTTTCCTAGAAGTTTTATGGTTTTAGTCATTATATTTAGTTCTGTAATCTGTTGACTGCAGTTATATAATACATTGAGTTAATTTTTGAGTTAACAATTTTTGAGTTAACAAATTTGAGTTAAATTTTGAGTTAACAATACATTGAGTCAAGGTGTAAAGTATGAATTTACACCTTGACTCAATGTACTGTTCTTTTTTTTTTTTTAAAGATTTTATTTATTTATTTGTCAGAGAGAGGGAGAGACAGACAGAGGTAGACAGAGGGAAAAACAGGCTCCCTGCCAAGCAGGAAGCCTGATGCGGGGCTTGATCCCAGGACCCTGGGATCTTGACCTGAGCTGAAGGCAGCCACTTAACCAACTGAGCCACCCAGGCGTTTTTTTTTTTTTTTAAAATCACTTTTTTTTTAATCACATGGGTTTCCGATTACTTTTTTTGCACATGAATTTCTCATTGCTTTTAAAAGATTATTCTTTCTCCATTAAATTGTCTTGATACCTTTTTAAAAAAAATTAATGACCACTTAAATATTACACTATTTTGGACTCTATTCTGTTCCATTGGTGTATGTGTTTATCCTTTGCTAATACTATATTTGACTTGACTACTTTGGTAGCTTTATAATAAGTCTTGAAATCAGGTGGTATGAGTCCTGCAACTTGTTTTTAAAATATTTTGCCTATTGTAGGAATTTTGCTTTTTCATATAAATTTTAGAGTTAGCTTATCAATTTCTTAAAAAAAATCATGCTGAGGTTTTGATTGAGATAACATTGAATCAAGAGATCAATTTGGAAAGAATCGGTATCTTAACAATACAATTTCCTCATTGATGAATACAGCATATTTTTCCTGTTAGGTCTCCTTTGATTCTTTTTATCAGTATTTTATATTTTCACCATAAAAAAGTCTGTATATATTTTGTTCAATTTATACCTGAGTGCTTTCTTTCTTTTGTTTTTTGATGCCATTGCAGATTACTTTTTAAAATTTTGCTTTTCAATTATGCAATGCTAGTATATAAAAATACAAGTTTTGGGGATATACTTAGTTTGTGTCTTGTGACCTTGCTAAAGCACATTTGTTATAGATTTTTTGTAGTTTCTTTGGGATTTCATATATAGATAATTATGCCATCTGCACACAATTTTTTTCTCCCCCTTTCCAATCTCTATGCTTTTTATTATTTTAATGCACTGACTAGGATTTCCAGTTCAATTTGATTGGGGGTAGTGAGAGAGAACACCTTGCTTTGTTCCTGACTTTAGAGAGAAAGCATTAAATCTTTCACAATATAGTATGATATTAGCTGTAGGCTAATTGTAGGTGTACGCTGTTGAAACCCTTATTGCATTCAGGAAGTTTCTGTGTATCCCTAGTTTGCTGAGTCAAGTGCTTTCTCAGTATATTTTGACATAATTATATGTTTTTTTCCCTTTAGTCTGTTAATATGGTGACTTATATTGCTTAAATTTAGAATGTGGAATCAACCTTGCATTCCCAGGACAAGCCTGGTAACACCTGTTTGTGATGTACTATTCCTTAATATATGTCTGGATTTGGCTTGATAATGTGTGAGGATTTTTCACTTTCCCATGAGGAATATTGGTCTGTAATTTTCCATTATATTTTTATATGGTTTTGGTATCACAGTAATGCTGGCCTTAGGAAGTTAGTTAGGAAGTGGTCCCTTATTTTGTATTTTCTGAAAGAGATTATGTAAAATTGTGTTATTTCTTCCTTAAATGTTTGGTGGAAGTCATCAATAAAGCCAGTGAGAATGAGAGGTTTTTTTTAAAGGTTTTAAACTAGGAATTAAATTTCTTTAACACATATGGACTTGTCAGTCTTTGAGTGAGGCGTGGCAGTTTCAGTCTTTCAAGGAAATAGTCTATTTTATTATAGTCTATTTCTCGTGTAAGTTACAGAATATATGGGCATAGAATTGTTCATAGTTTTCTCTTGTAATCTTTCGCATTTAATTTTGATTAACCGCGGGGTCTGTAGTGATGTTCCCTCTATCATTCTTGCTCTAGGTAACTTTTATCTTCTTTCTTTTCCCCCCTCTCAATTATTTTGGCTGGAGGTTTATAGATTTTATTGATTTTTTTTAAAGAAGCAGCATTTGGTTTCTTCAATAATTTAAAAAACTTTTTTTAAAAAAACTTTTATTAATACTTTCTTTGGTTTTCATTTTCTCTTCTTTTTTTTGAAATTGATTTGACACTTTTTTCTTTTTAATATAAGCATTTATTTTTATGTGTTCCAGGTTGATATATGATACTTTCAAGAAATATCATGCTCCTTCTGTCTGAAGAACTTACTTTAAATTCCTGTGGTTAATGTCTTCTGACAATAAATTCTTTCAACATTTCTTTGCCTGAAAAGTCTTTATTTTGCCTTTATTTTTTGAAGCATAATTTCACTGCATATGGAATCTCAGGTTGACAGATTTTTTTTCTGTCAGTTCTTCATATAGATTTAACTCCAAAGTCTTCTAGCTTCCATGGTTTCTGAAAGATGATCTTCTGTAACTTTTATCATTGGTTCTCTACATGCTTGGTTTCTCTGACTGCTTTCATAGTTTTCTTTGGTTTTTAGCAGTTTGACTATGATGAGTCTAAGTGTGTGTGTATTTGGTGTTTGTTCTGCAAAGGTTTCTTTGAGGTTCATGTGTCTGTGATTTGGTGACTTTCATTAATTTTGGAAAGTTCATGGCCATTATACCTTCAAATATTTCTTCTGTTTTGTTTGCTCTTTCTTTCGGGACTCCAATTTTGCATGTTAGGCCAATTTAGCTCTTGGATGCTCTGTTTGTTTTTTTCTTTCCTTCTTCAACTTTTTTGTTTGGATATTTTTTATTGACTTATTTCAAGTTTACTGATCTTTTCCTTAGTTCTTTCAAGCATATCCACTAGCCCATCAAAGAAATTCTTTATCCCTAATGCCATGTTTTCTATTTCCAGCATTTTCATATGACTCTGACACTTTCCATCTTTCTGCTTCGGTACCCCATCTATTCATGCCAGTTGTCCCCTTTTTCTGTGATTCTTTTACCTTAATAATTATAATCATTTTCAAGTCTGTCTGATAATTCTGGTAATTCCATCATCCTTGTCATCTCTGAATCTAATTATGTTAATTATTTTATCTCTTGACAATGGGTTGTTTATTCCCTGCTATTTTCCCCTGAGTCTCATGGTTTTGAGTTATATTTATGCCTTAAAGTGGGCATGCCTTTTCTTTCAGACTGTTAGTGTTGGAAATTAAATCATTATCAGGTCAGAAGTTCAGATAGGTTTGGATTTTGTTGTTGCCATCATTACCTTTAGTGCATCACAGTCTTCAAATTCCTCCAAATTCCTCCAGTGGACTACTGCTGCATTGTATTTAGGAAGAATGCAGGAGTATCAGAAGTTTTTTCAGTGTTTTGCTACCCCTTCAGCCATTTCCATCCACCACAGGGGGCATCTCTCCATATGCTCTTGCCCCTTCCCCAGCAGTAAATTCCTGATGCTTATTTCTTGATTCTAGTTTTGTGGCAGGGGCAAGGGTGTTTTGTTAAGTTTTCCTGCTCTCCATCTTTGATAGGACCTGTCCATCTGGGCCTTATGGATGAGATTTGCTTAGAGTTCTTAGGCCCTTTTTAAAATCTCTGGTAGGTTTGGGACAGGAATTTCCATCCCTCCTCTTGTTATGAAAGGCCTTTGATTTGAGCAACAGTTGTTGGCTGAAGATGGTTTCCTGTCCCTCTTTCATGGGTAGAGATTTTTTCCCTTTAACTTTTTCCTTAGCTGCAGTGGATGCCTTTGCCCCAGGGATGACAGAGTTTCCTTCTTCCTGCGGCTTATGGCTTTGACATTTTTAGGAGACATGATCTGGCGAATTTTGCCTGTACTTCAGTAGCCATTAGTTAACTCTTTTACACCTATGCATGTGTACCTCCAAAGAGTTGTTTATTATTATGTCCTGCTCCCAGTTTTCTTCATAAGTAACCAGTAGAGGCCTGCAGAAAAGTGCTTCTGGGTGAATGTGAACTTTCCTTGAGTCTGGGCCCCTAGCTATTCCAAACTGTCATGTTAGCCCACGTTTGGCCTTTTACAATTTGTTAAAATTTTAACTAATTTCCTCCTACCTGCTTTTATGGTGGCCCCTCTTTTTCCTCTTCTGCTCTGCCAATGGTGAAACAGTGTATTTCATTTCTCTTTGGAGGGACTTGCTGATCTTTGGAGTTCAGATTGTTTGTTTGCCTTATATCCTCAACTCTATGATGGGCTCAAGAAAAGTTATGATTTTTTAAGATTATTTAGCCTTTTGTCATTTTTAGGTTGGGAGTGACATTATTTACAGCTTTGTAAGTCTTAAGCAGAATTAATTATAGTTTTAAAATATTTTAAATTTTCCTTTATGAAGATAATGGAAGTGAAGAATTTTATCATGATTTATTTTTTAAGGAGTAAATAATACCTTCTTCTAGGCATCTTCTTTCTCGTTTTTTGGTTTTGTTTTTAAGATAAAAATTGATCTTACTTTTATTTGCACAACCTTATTTGCTAGGCTCCTAATCTTTCGCAATGTTTTTAAAGCCAGTTAATATCCAGACTGTTGAACAGATTTAAACAATTAGTGAGAGCACTCATCCAGTGTTTTCCCCTCTGTTTGGATTCTTAAGATCACCACAATTGAGAGTTGTCTCAAAGATTTGAAGTTCATGGGTTTTGGCTGTACTGTGTAAGTCAAATCAGCTCAGTCTATTTCTGAAGCTAAACCTTTGAAAAATAATATTTTAAACATTTTAGGGCATATGATTGAAAATATATTACAAGTTGTAGATAGAAATTTTACAATTATAACTTAAAGAGCTATCTCTATTAACATGTATTATTGGCTCTTACATTATCATGTATGTCAGAGGGCAGAACTAATTACAACACTCTTGTGATGTGCCATGTAGGATGTTATCCTGTGATCAGAAAATTAAACTTTTATTCTTTATTCTCATTTTATGAAATTTTTGGATACAAAATTTTATATAGATTATTGTTATTTTTGAGACCATCAGGCAACCAAATTTTTCTTATCTGTTTTCTCTGCAGAAAACTTCATCAGCAGTTTGAAATGTACAAGGAGCAGGTGAAGAAGATGGGAGAAGAATCACAACAGCAGCAGGAACAGAAGGGTGATGCTCCGACCTGTGGTATTTGCCACAAAACAAAATTTGCTGATGGATGTGGCCATAACTGTTCATATTGCCAAACAAAGTTCTGTGCTCGTTGTGGAGGTCGAGTGTCATTACGTTCAAACAAGGTACAGAATGAAAATTACACATAATTCTATTATAGTTAAGCTTATAGTACAGTTAAGATAATTGTGAATAAAATAAAGCAGATGATTGAAATTAATATTCAGGTTAACCAATGAATAAAAAACCTCTAGTGTCTTCATTTTAGATAAAAGAAGTTTTTGATTTTTCCTTTCAGTTGGAGAGATTTGTCTCATTGTTTATATCCTTTAGCTAATGATTTTGTTTAGAATCAAAGGATCTTAAACTTTCAAAGATGATGAAAATAAATTAGAGATCAGTTGGTCCAACTCTTTTATTTTACAGATGCAGAAAACTCAGATTCAGGGAGACTAAAGGTCATTCTTAAAGTCACACAACTGATTAATGTTAGAGCAGTGACACCGCTTTTTCCATTACCTATATATAATTTTATAACCTTGTAGACCTACTCATCTTTTGAACCCTGTTTTCTTTCCTTTCAAAAGAGGGTATTCCCAGCTTAGAGAGTCTGTGTTTTATAATTTTACAGCTTTTGAAACTATATTACCCTTTATTTTTGTTTTAACATTAATGAAATAAACATTAGACTGTGGAATTTAAAGAAGAAATGTTAAGGAGATGTTTTATACTAGATTTTTGTAGTTTATCCATCCACTTTAGTGACTGTGTTAATACTGCCCAAGGAATGCTTTGCTAAAATAAGCAAAAATGGTATTATAATATGTTTTTCTCAGTAAGTTCTTTAGAATTTGTGTTTATTTCCTCCCTAGTATTTTATCACTCAATTCTTTACTTAGGCAGTTTTAAAATAGGAAGCTGATGTTTGTACATACATTACTGACACATAATTATGGGGATTTGTTCTCCTGGGATTTCTCCATTTCCTTACTGTTTCCTGTTTCTCATTGTTTTGTTTTGCGTAGAATTAATAATTTTCCATTCTCCCCCCCCTAGTTTTCCCCCCTGGTTTACCTGATTATTTTTCTTTTCCTCGGCTACTTCCATTGGCTAGAAACTCCAGCACAGTTCTGAATAGAAGTGGTGAGAACACACGTCCCTGTTTTGTTCTTGATCTTAGGGAGGAAGCATTCAGTCCTTCTCTATTAAGTATTATATTAGCTGTTAGCTTTCATAGATGCTATCTATTCTAATTTGCCGAGAGTTTTTTTGGTTTATTTGTTTATTTTTACATCAGGAATTTATGATGGAAATAGTTAAATGCTTTCCCTCCGTTTATTGAAATTAATCATGTTTTTTCTTTGCTTGTTAATGTAGTAATGAACTACATTGGTTGATTTTGAAATGCTAAACCAACTATATTCCTGGGACAAATCCCATTTGCTTATGACGGATTAACCCTTTTATATAATAATGAGTTTGATTTATTAAAGTTTTGTTTATAATTTCTGCTTCATGAATGTTAGTGTCTGTAGTTTTCTTTTCTTATATAATGTGTTTCTTTGATTTTAGTATCACGTAATACTGGCCTGGCAAAATGAGTTGGGAAGTATTTCCATCTCTTCAGTGTTTTAGAAAAGTTTCTGTTGGATTGGTGTTATTTATCCTTTAATGTTTTGTAGATTTTACCAGGGAAGCCATCTGGGCATGCTGTTTAATTTTTGGGAAGGTTTTAAAATACAGTTTCAATTTCTTTTAATAGGTATAGAATTATTCAAGTCATTTATTTTTTCTTGAATGAGCTTGGGTGTTTTTCAAGGAATTTCTTCAGATCCTCTTAAACTGTCAAATTTATTGGTATAAACCTGTTCACAGTATTCCATTATTATTCTTTAATATTTGTAGATTCTGTAGTGATGTTACCTTTTTCATTTTTGATATTGGCAATTGGCATCTTCTCTCTTTTTTCCTGCTTCATTTGGCTAGATATTTATCAGTTTTAATGATCTTCTCAAATAACTAGTTTTTTGTTTCATTGGTTTTCTCAATTGTTGATTTCATCTTTGATCTTTATTATTTCTTTAATTCTGCTGATTTGGGGTTTAATTTTCCCCTTTTCTGGTTTCTTAAGGTGGAAGCTGAGGTCTTTGCTTTGAGATGTCTCTTCTTTTCTAATATAGGCATTGCATGCTGTCAGCTTCCCCTAAATACGTCTTTGGTGACATCTCCCAAATTGTTGTCTTTCATTTTCATTCAGTTAAAAATACTTACAAGTTTTCCTTTTCTTCTTTGATGTATGAATAATTTAGAAGTATGTTATTTATTTTCCACATAATAGGGAGTTTCCAGAGATCTTTATGGTAATGATTTTTAATTTAGTTCTGTTGTGGTCCTAGACATACTTTCAATACCTTGAATCCTTTGAAAAGTATTCACACTTATTTTATGATCAGTGTATGGTTTATTTTGGTAAATGTGTGTGTGCTTGAAAAGGATGTATATTAATTTTCTGATAGAATATTTTTAAGTGTCCTTTAAGTCAAGTTGGTTAATAGAGTTGTTCAAGTCTAGTACATCCTTTTTGATCTTTTGATTAAATTTATTTTCTCAATTATTAAGAGAAGGATGTTGAAATATACAACTATACTTGAACTAGTCTGCTTCCTTTTGCAGTTCTATGTATTTTTGGTTTTGTTTTATGTATCTTATTAAGTTCTGTTTTTAAATGCATAAACATTTAGGATTATTATATTTCTATTAATTAGTTGACACCTTTATAATCATTATATGGCTTCCTTTATTCCTGATAATATTCTTTGCTCTGAAATCCACTTTGACTAATCTTAATAAAGCCACTCTAACTTTGGTTTACATTTTTCTCTTTTACTTTAGATTAACTTGTGTCTTCATATTTAAAGTATTTTCCTTATAGGCAGCATATAATTGGGCCTCGCTTTCTTACTCAACCTGACAATCTCTACATTTTAATTGGGGTCTTAGATAATTTACATTTAATATAATTTTTGGTATGATTTTCTTAGTTATACCATTTTCCTTTTTTCTACTTTTACTATCTGATTTGTTTGGTTTTTTTTGTTTTTGTTTTGTTTTAGTCTCCTTTGAATTAGTAAAGCACTTTTTTTGATTCGGGTTTTCTCCTTTGTTGTCTCGTTAGTTTTGTGATTCTGTTTTATAGCTTTCTTTTTTTTTAATTTTTAAAATTAAAAAAAAATTTTTTTTAAAGATTTTATTTATTTGACGCAGAGAGAGAGGAGGAAACAGGCTCCCAGCTGAGCAGGGAGCCTGATGCAGGCCTCGATCCCAGGACCCTGAGATCATGACCTGAGCCGAAGGCAGAGGCTTTAACCCACTGAGCCACCCAGGCGCCCTGTTTTATAGCTTTCTTTGTCATTTTATTTATTTATTTATTTATTTATTTATTTATTTATTTATTTAATTTATTATTTTTTTAAAGATTTTATTTATTTATTTAACACACACACACACACACACACAGAGATTACAAGTAGGCAGAGACGCAGGCAGAGAGGAGGAAGCAGGCTCCCTGCTGAGCAGGGAGCCCAATGCGGGGCTCAACCCCAGGACCCTGAGATCATGACCTGAGCCTAAGGCAGAGGCTTTAACCCACTGAGCCACCCAGGTGCCCCTCTTTGTCATTTTATTAATTGCTTCAGGATAGTAGTATAAATCTTTAGTAGTATAAATCTTTAAATTATCGTCATCAGCTTAACTGATATTATTTTATGTATAGTATAGTATAAGAACCGTCCAATAGCATGTTTCCATTTCTACTCTTTTGGACTTTATGTTATGACATGATATATTTTACTTTTCCTTATTTTATAACCTGACATTATACTGTTATTCTTTTTTGTTTAAAAAGTTTATCTTTTAAGAAGTTTTAAATATCAAAAGAAATATTGTATATTTATTGTCATTATCATTTCTAATATTATTCATTTATTTTTATAGATCTGTATTTCTGCATGGTATCATATTTTATCTGCCTGAAATAGTTCCTTCAATATTTATTGTAGTGTGAGTCTGCTGATGATGAATAAACTTTTTCCTGCTGAAAATTTCCCTTTTTTTTTTTTGGATTTTTTTTCTAGGTATAGAATTCTAGATTGAGAGTTGTTTTCTTTCAGTATTTTATTTTATTTTATTTTATTTTATTTTTTTTAAAGATTTTATTTATTTATTTCACAGAGGGAGAGAGATCACAAGGAGGCAGAGAGGCAGGCAGAGAGAGAGAGGGGGAAGCAGGCTCCCTGCCGAGCAGAGAGCCCGATGTGGGCCTCGATCCCAGGACCCTGAGATCATGACCTGAGCCGAAGGCAGAGGCTTTAACCCACTGAGCCACCCAGGCGCCCTCTTTCAGTATTTTAAAGATGTTGTTTCACTGTTTCCAATGAGAGTGTGATACCATTATCATCTTTGTTTTTCTGTATATATGTTCTTTTTTTTTTATTATTGACTTTTTAAAAAAAGATTGATTTATTTATTATTGAGCATGGGGGAGGGGCAGAGGGAGTCTTAAGCAGACTCCACGCTGAGTGTAGAGCCAACTGTGGGGGTCCATCTCACCATCCTGAGATCACGACCTAAGTTGAAAGCAAGAGTTAAACACTCAACCAACTGCACCAGCCATGCTCCCCTATCTAATTGCTTTAAAGATAATTCTTTTTATCACTGCTTACATGAAACTTAATTATGATGTGTCTTTATATATTTTTCTTCATCTTTCTTCCGTTTGGAGATTTTTGGGCTTTTTTTGATTTGTGAGTTTATAGTTTTGGTAGGGTTTTGAAAAATTTTGGCCATTCTTCAAAAAAAATTTTTTTAATGTATAATGTATTATTTGTTTCTGGGGTACAGGTCTGTAATTCATCAGTCTTACACAATGCACAGCGCTCACCACAACACATACTAAATATTTTTATTGGGCTTTTCTTTCTCTCTTTTCCTTCAGGAACTCCCATTACCCATACATTAGGCTGCTTGAAGTTGTTTTACTGCTCACTTATGTTCTTTTTATTAAACCAAATTTCATTTTTCTCTTTGCCTTTCATTTTAAGTATGTTTTACTGCTGTGCTTTTGAGTTTCCCCCTTTTTTTTCTTATTTGGGCAATGTTGTATCTGCTTATTTTTTCATTTCAGATATTGTTTTATGTCTAGAATTTCAATTTTGGACTTTTTAAAATATCTTCTATGATCTATGTAAGTTTTTGTACATATAGATTAAATGCTCTGTAATAACTGTTTTGATGTTCTCTTTTGTTAATTGCAACATCTCTGTCAGTTTTTGGTTGGTTTTGATTGATTATTCTCATTATGATATGTGTCTTCCTGAGTTTCTCCTGAGTTCTTTAACCAATTTTGTGTATGTTTATTAGACATGAATTAAGGGTTTTTCCAGTTTGGCTGGTGGAAACATCCACTGTTTCCTCTAACCCTTCGAATGACTTTTTTTCACATGCACGCTCACTTATCATTACTAGCTGAATACTTGAAGGGACTCCCTGCAGATCTGTGGGGTTATCCCTCTGTAGTTTTCTCTTCTCTGGTAAGTTGGCCTATGAGAGCAGCTGTGTTGGCCTCCTCAGAGTGTTTGTTCTCAGTTTGTTCTCTTCACTTGAGGATGTTTGCCAAGCTGAACTTCAGCTCCTCTGTACTGCTTTGCTGCCTGGAAAGTCTTTCAAGCAGTAAGCTGGGGCAATTATGGAGCTTATCTTATTTGTTTCCCATATTTTAGCTATCTCTGTACTTTTTTGCCTGATGCCCAGTGTCTTGAAAGCCATTTCTTCATATGTTTTCCCACATTATGTTTGTTTGCTAGGCAAGTGGAGAAATCTTGTTCTTGCTGCCCCATTTAGGCCACAAGTAGAAGTTTCTAATGGCATTTGATTACAGTTTGCTGGATAATATGTATTTTCTGGTTTTTAATGTATGGTCACTTTATGCTGAGCAAAGTTTTAGTTAGTACATTAAATACAGTGAAAAATTGGAATTCCCCTTGAAAGTCTCTTTTATTGTAGTCAACTATAGAACTCTGTATGTTGTTGATTAGCCTGGTGGATTTATGGAAGAAAGATGGAATCAGAAGTAGTACTTCCCGCTTTTCTCATGTTTTTTCCTATGTCTGAGGGAAGTATTAGGGGAATAAAATATAAGAAAAAATAATCTAGATTTTAGCTCAAGGAGCATAACTTTGGATTTCTTTTATTAGCTTTTCTACATTTTCATTCATAGTCTACATGAGGAAACATTCCTTTCTTTGATATGTATAAAGGTTGTCTATATTATAAATGAAAAAAGTATTGAGTTCAATTTCTCTTTTTAAATTGGATCACCCTATGTATGCTTGGCTGCCTTGTGTAATAGAAGGCTATTGCTCTCAATAGATGCTGAATACACTTTTTGATTTATCATAGTCCCAAAGGATTAAGCTCAGTGAAATTTGTTCAGACAATTTTTATGAAGTGGAATAATGAGAATGCAAGTATTTTATAGCTTAAAATTTAGTTATAAAGCATTTAAAAATTATTTTAGTAATCTTCTATGAGAACAAGATAAAAGAACCTTTTGTTTTAATTTTGAAGCTCTTTCATGTGGAGCCATCCTTAACAATTAATTAACTCTTTTGAGGTACATTTATGATTCAGCAAGAATAAATGTAGTGCAGGACATATGGAAGCACCAATACAATATGTCTTTATGAAATGTTGCTTTCATTTATTTCTTTTTAAGATGACACCCCCTTAGTAAATTAAAGATATATATTTAGTTTAGATTTAAAAATAATAACTTCATAAGGAAGAAATTATTTTGTAATCATAGAATGGTGATTCTAATAGGACAGACATGAAAGGTAATTTACAATAAGGATTATTTTAAGCTTTAAAGGATAGCAACATTAATTTTTTCTTTCTTTTGCTTTTTGGTGGGTGGGAAAAAGAGATTACCATTTGCTTAAAAGATATCTAATTTTGAAAAAGTAAGTAATATACATTTTCAGAATTGTATTAATTTACAAATGTAATTTTTAACCATAAATTATCAGATTTGAAGCAGAATGAATTATAACTATAGAATGGTTATAAAAGCAAATGATCCTTAAGCAAGTCCCTTAAAATATATTGGCATACATTGTTCAACATATCATATGATAAGAGTGAAATAATAGACATTTCTACTGTATAACCATGTCATTAAGTATCATTTATATGAATGATTTTAATGATTAATTTTTTAAATTGTGCACTGAGAGGTAAAATAGTGTTTAGAGTATTTATGTAATCCTTCAGGTAGTTCTTTCTTTTTTAGAAATTTCAAGCCACAGGGCATCAGTCTGGCTCAGTTGGAAGAGCATGCAACTCTTGATCTTGGGGTTGTGAATTCAGGCCCCATACTGGGTGTAGAGATTACTTAAAATAAATAAATTAAAATAAAAAAATTTTCAGGTCACTGTGATTATGGGCAAGTCTTTAGCTAGTGTGCTGGTACAATATACAATCAGTTCCTATATACCCAAGGCAAGCATATCATATATGAATTTTCTTTTAAATTTCATAGAATTACTACATACCAGTGTATCAATCAAGTTTTGTTTCTGTCCTGCTGTTGTATGACCTTGTTTGACATGTCACTTCATGTCTTAGTGATTCTGTTTCAAAATCTGTAAAACGAAAGCATCAGTTTGTGACTTCTAAGGTCTCTTCTGGTTTTGACATTTTATAATTTTAAAATTAATACTAGATAACTCATGTAGTGCTTGAAGTACCTAAAAAGTATATTCGTATAGCCAAATATATATTATTGCATAAATAACTTTTAGAAAAGAATTGAGAAACTCCATTAATTCTCTTATGTTACCGTATCTAGTACACTCTATGTTAAGCTTTGGTTTTTATCCCATTCCACATTTACAGAACATGAGCGTGTTGAGGGCATCACTGTTCCAGTAAATTGTGTTCATAGGAATTTGAGAAATAGGTAGCAGGCAAGCTTATTAGAATTATATAATTCATAGGACTACCCTTAAGCCAGTGACTGCATCAGGCGGATCCTCAATTTCAAGTCTTTAGTCCCAGTAACTTAGAATATGTGAGAATATTATTTGAAATGGTTGTTGAATTTAAAAGGAAGAATTATTTTCACTCATTGATGTCAGACTCCCTAATGGTACAGGGTAATATAGGGTTTGTGAGAAATAGTCTACCTCACAGGGTCTTAGGAGATTTTATATTTCCTCATGCATATCAGCATCACAGGAGGAGGCAAAATCATGTTGCCCATTGAGCGTAAGGAAAAACATTTTCACCAAAGTTTACACGAGCTCATTCCTTCTCCACGTGGGAACTTTTATAGTTTTCACCTGGCTCCACTCCCACCTTCATCATCTGTAGAGCATGATTCAGTGTTGGTAATATTGCCTAGAAGAGCTAGGAAGCTTACAAAGTCTATTGTAGTTACCAGTTTGGGATTGTTTCTCTTCAGGAGTCTCTGGATGATTCCATAGGCATTTTATACTCCGAGGTATTTGGCAGTGGGCTTGAAAGTGAGGTAGTGTAGGTAGTGTACTCTTGCTGTGGAAGGAAGGCTTTCTGGAGAGTAGATGAATGTGAATAACTTAAAAGGGAAAAAATTTCCATATGTATTCTTTCATTTTTTCTTAAAGTTGATCTACCTGAGAACATTTCTGTTTTGTGGAATTTTCTTTCTAACTCACTTTTACAATTGCCTTTATGCTCTTCAAACCAAAAGCCTGCTCTTTAATCCAACCTAATGTGAATCTAGTCTTTATATAATGTATGGCCTCAGGATGTAAAAATTTCTGGGGCACAAAACAAAGTGACAATTCTAGAATGTATTGCCTTGAGGGAGAGTTCCTTGAGGGCAAAACAGTTAGAGATTTTGTAAGAAATATAGAAAGGGGCATCTTATTTCATTAAAGCAAGCAGACTTCTGGTGGGACTCTGGTGCCTCATGTCTCTTTTTTAGAACTAGAACTTCGATGTGTAATGATTATGGTGGCCCACAATGCCACATTTATTTGAATTTAAAAATGAAGTTGGGCTCTTTGAGAAAAAGACATATTTGCCTAATGTTTTCTCAATGTGGCCTGGTTTTCCATATAGGGTATTTAGTAGACTATTCCATATATTGAATGAGATAAATCTGCCGCTCTAAGATTTGATAAAAATATAATTGAAGCATACCTAGAATATGCAACACATATGAAAATGCATCCTTTCTAACTAAACTTAAAATTTAAATGTTATCCTAAAAACGTGTGAGGGGTACATGGTTTTAGGAATTTATTTTAGAGAAAAGAGAAATAAATCTAGACTACTGATATATAACAGGTGCATAGGTGTGCTTGGTTAATGGCATATTGTTAATCAGTACTTGGTTAATGTGCATTTGAAAGCTTGCTATGTACTTGCTGTCTCCTTGCTCCTAGCCACATGGTGAGAAAGAATCCTGCTCAGTACCTAATATCCTCATCACTAAATGAAGTAAACTCCTTATCAGTAGATAAGACGAGCACCAGGTTCAATAGATTTTATTTAGCTTTATGTGGAAGATTAATAATAGCATCTGCAATGAATTCTAACCATAAAAGTAGGCTATCTGGTAGTTTAATAGATAAAGAAATTCAGGATATCACCAAAACTGCAACATAGTTAAACAGACACTAGGTAGGGGAGCACAAAGGAAAAGCGGACAATGTGTGAGAGGAGGGTTAGAAATAGTTATGAATTCTCCTATCCTTTTTGAGTGGAATACACAATAAATCTCACCCAAATCTTTTTCACACGATCTCAAGAAAATATTTAGCTTCAAACATAAGCAAAATAAATAAATAAATGAGCTCTTATCTGAAACAATGTTTTTGTTTTTTTTTTTAAGTTAAAAATAATCCTGATGCATAAAAAGAAAGGGCATAAGGGGGCACAAAGGAACTTTTCGAGGTGACAGATATGTCTGTTAACTTCATTGTGGTGATGGTTTCATGGATTATTTATATGTTTAAACTCCTCAAGTTGTATACACAAATATATGCGGTTTTTTTGTATATTTAAATAAATCAATGTATGACCCAATTGGAAAAAAAAGGACATAAGATTCTTCTTTTGAAGTCTTGTCTTTATAATTCCCTTTCAATAAATATATTAGGATACCACTGAATCTCACTTAGGGCAGAACAGACTATGTATTTTCTATCACTGGAACAACACCAGATCTATTCCTTCTATAACTTTCAACATTTTGAATGGCACTACTATCTACTCTGTCACCTACACCAGAAAACCAGGAATACTTTTGGGTTTCTATCACCTCTCTTTACTCACAATGTTTGGATATGATTGTTTCCTCACTACCTATATGAACTACTAACTGCGGTCTTACTTAGGCTTTCCTCTTCTATCTCCTGGACTAATGTTAGTCTCCTCTTTGTTCCTCTGTTCTTGTCTTGATTCCTCGTACACATACTTCACATATTGCTATTCTGATATTTGTAAATTGCAAATCTGATCATTTTACCTTCTGCTTAAAAGCTGTTTAATGACAACTCATTTTTTGATGACTCATGAAATCATCACAACTCATGAAGTTTCTAATGGCATCAAGAGCCCTATGATTCGTACCCTGCCTAACTCAAGGCACATATTTCAGTCCATTCTGTATGCCCCCAGCCAAACTACACTATTTGCGTTTTTCTTAAATTATTACTGCCATTTATCTCTTATGCTTTAGCTTACCCTGCCACTTTCATCTGAATTACAACTCTGCTTTCCCCTAGACCCTGGTCCTACCCATAGCCCCTATCCACCTGATGAACATATACTCATTTTTCTGGATTTAAGCATCATCTCCCATGATGCTTTCTTTGGGTAACTCATATGAATTAATCACTTACTGTTTTGTGCCTCAATGGATGTTGAACACTTCTAATCTAGTATTCTTAATATTTTTTTAAGTGTTTCTATTTCTCTAAGTCCTCTTGTTTACTGTAATTTATCATGTTATTCTGGGGTAGGCATTGTCTTTTAATCCAGCTCCATGCTGCACCTCAGCACTGTGAAGTGTGTTTTTGAAGATGGCAGTCCAAACTTTTGAGTGAATGAAATAAAAAAGATAAACTATATAGGCACTATGTAATTGTTACAAGTTTTGGAAGAAAGGATTAGACTTTACAGAGAAGATGGAGTAATATTGCAGTGGTGTGAGAGGTGGTTTAGGATTGATTATTACAAGGTGGGCAAGAAGAGAGACATGTGATGGTAGTTTAACTATGGAGAGTATATTGCATTGATATAGAGGGAGGGATCTATCTTTTTGGCAATACAGAGAAAGAAGCAGTAGGAGAAAGTTTGAATATCTAGAGATTTTATTGATTTATTTGAGTGAGAGAGTGAGTAAGAGCATGTGAGCAGGGAGAGGAGCAGAGGGGGAGAGAAAAGAAGGAAAAAAATCTCAAGCAGACTCCAGGCTGGGAGTGTGGAGCCCACTGCAGGGCTCAGTGTCCCGACCCTGAGATCATGACCTGAGCCAAAATCAAGACTCCGATGCTTAACCGACTAAGCCACCCAGGCACCCCATGTTTGAATATCTAGAGAAGGAGTCTGAGGGAAACTGACATTAGTTTAGTAGGTGACTGGGGAACTCATAATGGAAAGTTATATAAAGAATAGTCACTGGCAGATGATAATGAGAAGGTAGATTAACACTTCAGTTGATCTTCAGGAAAGACAATGTAAATTGATTATTAGCAGAAGTGATAAGATAGTAAGGATGGCCATAGAGAGAGTTGATTATGGGGAAAAATGGTGAGTATAAAATTATTAGAAAATAAAATACATTTTTAATAGCTTTTTAAAAGAAGTTATATATATATTTGTACTATTAAACTTTAAATAAATAACTTTTGGACATACTCTTAAGTTATTAGAGTTTTCAAGTCTAGTAAATATGAGCTAAAATAATTTATTGATCAATTAAATTCACTTTTAAAGAACACTTTATTTATTTATTTATTTATTTGAGATGAGGGAGAGAGAAGGGAGCTAGAGGCTGAGGGAGAGAGAGAGAGAGAGAATCTTAAGCAGGCTCCACATTTAGTATGGAGCCTGACATGGGGCTTGATCTCATGACCCTGAGATCATGACCTGAGCTGAAATCAAGAGCTGGATGCTTAACCAACTGAGCCACCCAGGCACCCCTAAAGAACATTTTAAAATTCAAATTATCTGTATGTTTAAAATAAAAATATTTTCCCACAGCAAGTTATTTCTTATATTTCATATATTTATATTTTATATTTCAGAATATAATTTTTATATTTCATCAGTCTTTGCCCTGAGATCCTTGATAATATTTTATATTTATACACTCCCTTTGACTTTAATGCAACTCAATTCCAGTTTATTAATGAGGTCTGACAAATACAGTGAAACTTCTGACTTAATTGTATTACTAAAACCTGATTAGAAATTAAAATCTGTTTTGAATTTCTTTTCTTGGAAGTCTTGCTAGTTCAAAGAGAAGGACCATTTTGATTAGGGGTCTTTCTTCCTTTTCTTCTAACAATTTCCTGGGGGATTTTACAGACTCTTATAACTTCGAATACTGTGTATATGCTGATGATTTACAGATATGATTTCACTAGGCAGATTATTCTTTTGAGCTTCAGATCCAACTATACAGTTCCTACTGAAAAATCTCTGCGTATATTAATTGGCACCTCAAATTCACCTTGTGTGTACCTGAATTCATTATTTTCCAAGTGTGTTTCTCATGTGTTTCTTCTTTCAAGGAATGGTTCTTTCCAGTTGCCCAAGCCAGACTGGGAGTCCTCCTCATTCAAGTATTAATAGCCTTATTCTCACTATCTCCTAAATCAGTCTACTTCTCTCCATTTCTCTTGCCACTACTGTAGTTCACATTGCTCTCACATTTGTTTCTTACCCCAAATATTTCAATATCTTTTTTTTCTTTTTTAAGATTTTATTTATTTATTTGAGAGAGTGAGAGAGCACATGAGTGGGGTAGGGGCAGAGGGAGCCCGGGAAGCAGATGGCCTGCTGAGCATGGAGCTGGACCTGGGGTTCCATCCTAGGACCCTGGGATCACGACCGGAGCTGAAGGCAGATGCTTAACAACTGAGCCACCCAGACATCCCACATTAATTGTTCTCTCAGCTTCCAGATTTGTTTGCTCCCAGTCATTGTGCACTTTGTAACATAGTTGAAGACTCAGTCAATAGTAGTTAATAATATTATGCCTTATTTATAAATCATATGATAGTTTTTTTATTTTTTATTCCTTGAAAGATAATAAAGATATGATGGCAATAGTATTTCAAAATGTTTTATAGCTAAGTTTTTCATGTATATGTTATAGCTGAAATTTAACTTATCTGTTCAGAGGGATTAATTTGGCAAATTCATTAGTTATAACTTCATTTTGTTTCATTTTTTAAATTTCTGCAATTTGAATTAATTTTTGTTAAAGTGTTATGTTTTTAGTTAGCCATGGAGACTTCAGTTCAAACATGTCCGTTATTATCTAGTTGTTCCCACATACTTGTATTCCAAATATACCAGTCTTGTTTGTGCTTTTGTGCTTTTTTGCATATTTCATGTTCTTTGCATAAAATATTCTTCCTTACTGGTCTTGCTTAACATTCTCTTCTTTATTTTTAAAGACCTGCTTATATCTCAGAAACTTTCTCTTAATCCTTTTTCTTAAAGTCCTGTTATCTCTTCAGTCATTTGTGTTTCTATAGTGCTTTGTTGTTTTCCTGCTTTCAGAAGTCTCTCTGTTCTGCGATGTTTTTTTTTTCTTCTTACTACATTTAGTTCTTCGATGGCAGAAACTGTCTTACTTAATTTTTATGTCCCAGAAATCTAGTTTAGTGCATGATACATATATATTGAGTGTTTCATAAATGATTTTTGTTGGACTAAATGGTTAGCAATAGATGTCCTGGACAGTGTACAATAGCTTTTATATGATTTTTAGTTTTACCATTTGTAACAAATGAAGCAATCAAGAACACAGTATAATGTAAAGAATGCAGTTGTCCCTTGTAGGCAATATCCTATGTTTCAGTAGGTTAGAATACTAGATATAGAACTTCATGCCAGGGATTGTATTGAGAGCTTTCCATGTTATTTTATTTCAGAAAATCCTATAAAGTAAACATTGATTCCCTATTTTGTAGATAAAGGCTTAGAGAGTTTAAAAAAATTGCACAAGGTATACAGGTAGAAATGTTATTTTTAAAAAAAGGTGGAATTTTAAGATAGGTCTCTCTGATTGCAAAGTCCTTTCTCTTAGTCACAAGTATTATATAAGGCCAACCATATTTCAGAGAAGCAGTGATACTTCAAAACACATGATTTTAATTTTTAATTTATATGTTCTTATATCAGATCATTATTATTATGTTACCACTTTTACTGTTATCATTATTTTATATTTAAGTAAAGAGAAATGCAACAATTTTTAACTATAGAGTATCTAAATATATTCTCTTGACCAAATCATGCATCTTGCCATTTGTTTTCTACATTTATAATGGGAAACCATGATCCAAAATTATCAACTGTAATCAATAACATTTTATCTTTAATTTTTTCTAATTTTTTAATTTTAGTTATAAAGTTTAGAAAGCTTCTAAATTAATGGGACAGAAATAACTTTTAGAAGCAATATGCATAATTCATATAACATTTTGCCTACTTTTGACAGTATATGATGAAATTAAAGATAAACAGTGATGCTGTGTTTTATTGTCTCTCTACTTAAAAAGCTACTTTCTTTAACATTTTTCAGTTTCTCTCTTTGGATTAATTGAGTGTTTGATTGGGATTTTATTTGTGGAAAGAACATTTTCATTTTTCTGATGTTTGTATATTTAATTGCTTTTATAGAAACTATTGTTTATATATCTTTATATATCCGAGAATATGGCATGCTCTTGCTTGAAATGTGTGGAAAAAATTTTCCTTTTAAAATGTTTATATTTTAGTCAAATTTAACTTAGACTTTTTCAGAATTTTTATTTCACTAACAAACTCTTAAAAACTCTTACTTATTTTAAGAATGGAATTAATTATTATTTTTTTTGTTTTGTCTTTTCTGTCCTTTCTAACTTGCTTTCGTGGATTTCACACCAGGAGGACAAAGTGGTTAGAGTCTTTTTTTCTGTCTAATATTTTTTTCTTGCTGTTATTATTGCTAATTTTAATTTTTTAAATGTATTTAATTTATACACTTCTAAGTGTTTTGTTATAGCTATAGTGCATGATAATTGCTATATGTTGATATATTTTAAGCATGCTATCTGATTTTACTGATAAACACATTATAGATGAAAATTTGATTATTTGATTCTTGAAAAAGCTTGCCTCTTTAGAGTTTCATATTTTTTTTAAAGGAGATATTCTAGCATTCTTCATTGTGATAAGAATTCCTTACATCTTGTTATGCTTCTCTAAACTCATCATTATATTGGTCAGAGTTTTCAAGTTTCTGAGTTAATATAAAGATTTAATCTTTGTAATAATGAGTCTCAATAACATTGAACATGGATCTTCTGAAGTGTATATTTATAGTTGATTTGAGCATTTAATATATTTTTATTTTTCTTAACAATATGTTTTAGAGATTGATAAAATATCTTATTATATTAGATATAATTATAATTTTAAAATACTCAGGTATATAGAATTTGACCACAGGCAGGATTTGAATAATCTGCTAATGTCTGCAGAAGTCTGATTTGGATTTGGATCTGCTCTAGAGACTGGTGACTTCCTGCAAACATAGATAAAATCTTTCTATTCTGATTCCTTTGATGAGTCAGACTAAAACTTGAGGTCTTTTCAAGTTTTCCAAATTCGAATTGGCATAAAACCAAAGAGAGATCCTTTAGTTGATATCTTCCAACAGTACCTTCTTTTTTGTTGGTTGGAGCATTTTTGTTCTGTTCAGTTTTCATTTACTTGGTTGGGATAATATAGGTGTTGGCAAATGCTGACATGGTTTAGAATGAAATCTTTGAGCAGAAGAAAAGATACCGTGACTACCTTCTTTTTTTTTTTTTTAAACCTATAGGAATTTTACTAAATTTTGAAGGCAGTTTTGAGGGTATACATTCAATTACTGTAGAAACTGTCCCAGACATCCTCATCATCCTCAATTCAGGGCAGATTCCCTAGAGAACCCACCAGCTTTCTACCAGCCAACTTTATTAGCTGACTCTCAAGTAGTGCAACTCAAGGCAATTCAAAACCTTTAGAATCTCTCATGCTACTTTTGTGTCCAGAGTTAACAGAGGCTACGTAGTAGTTTGATTATCATCTGTAGTTTTCATAATGAATTCTGACACCTATCCCAGAAATGAGAGTCTTAGTGATAACTTAGCTACTGGAAAAACTTTCATATACTGACAAGATTTCATAATATAACAATTTGTATTTTAAACCACAGAGAGGCTAACAGATAAACGTATGTGAATTTTATGTGGGTTTGGAACATTGCAAATAAAATTCAACAGGACTTTGTAATGACACTCTTTTATGCAGCTCTACTTAATAGAACTTTTCACCAACGATGACAGTGTTTTATAGCTTTAACATCTAGTGCAGAAGGTTCTCGTCACAGGTAGCTATTGAATCTGTAAAATGTGGCTGGTGTGGCTGAAGAACTGTAATGGAAATTTTATTTAATTTTAATTAAATTTAAATAGCCATATATAGCTAGTGGCTAAAGAAACCCCAAGCATGCATAGCAAGCATTCTGTGACTAGTCAGCCTCTAAGGCACTACTACCCTGTCCTCACAGTAGCAGGATGATGTGTAGACTAGTAGTGGAGATACAAGGTGTATAGAATGCAGGAAGGCTACACTCGCCAGTGTCAGTCTCTTCTGTAGCCCAGGAGAATAATGGACAAGGGACATCCTCCCAAATGGCAGAACCAGGGGACATGAATGACAACAGTTAAGGGAGGTGAGCTGAATCAGGGGCTGCCACATAGGGTAACCAAAGAAATGAAGGTATGCCCATGTAGGGATTGCTGTGTGCTATACAGTTGACCACTGTATCTTTCTGATTCTTCCTGTTTGGGATGAGAGTTTTTGTTGCAGTCACTCTGTTCTTTCTCCATCATTGTGTACTGAGTGTGTTGGGAACAGATAACTTGTCTTTCAGTGTGTAGTGAGTGGTTCACAATGAGGTACATTTGACCTTGATGGAAAGATTTGCTCTACCTTAGAGATCCTAGATTCAGAGCTGGATTTTGTAACTAGATAAGACTTTGGGACCATCTCCTTTTGGGAGGGAGCGAAATGTGTTATGTGTAATGTGTATGCATATATACATATGTGTGTGTATATAGACATNGACTTTGGGACCATCTCCTTTTGGGAAGGAGCGAAATGTGTTATGTGTAATGTGTATGCATATATACATATGTGTGTGTATATAGACATATACACACATCACACATATACATATAGACACATTACACATACATATATGTATACATATAGACATGTGTGTGTGTATATATATATATGTGTACACACACACACGTATGGACTGTTGACTAGTTGAAAGAACAGACTGCTCTAGAACCTGTTCAATGGCTATTCTGACTTCCTTCTCCCTTGCAATCCCCAACGGAAGGACCTGAAAAATATATAAATTTCTAGATTTCTTTGCAACGGGGGCACAGTTCTGTGGCTTTGACACAGTTCTAGCAGGTGAGATGTAAGAAAATTTGTAAGAGCTTCTAGAAAGTCATGATAAAGAATGAAAGATGTAGCTGGCCCTACCTTTTAATGCAAAAGTGTTATCTTGAGCTTTACCAGCCCCTGTGAAGATGAGGGAAAAGCCAAGAGTACTGGAATCATTAGGCATGACCTTTTTGAGCTACTGATTTAATAGTAGTGGACACCTTTCTTCAGTGTGAGAGAAGTACCCATCCTCAATTCGTTCTTGTCACTAGGAGTCAGATTTTCTCTTACTTATAGACAAAAACATTTCTAACGGAAACCTTAGTGGAGATGTAATGGACAGTAGGGAAACTCTACAAACATCCAGAATTGTTCTTCAGAAATACGGAACTGGAAAAAAGAAATACACGTTGATCACTGTCCAGATACTCATCTGTTTGCTTTTGCCTTTGTAAATGTTTGAATACTTAGGATCACTTAACATGTCTGCTTAACATGTCTGCTTGTATATTACATATAAATTATCTCAGGTTACAAACATGTCTTAACATGTTTGCTTGTATATTACATATAAATTACCTCAGGTTACAAACAGTAAATTAAGGTGAATAAATTGGTCTTAGAGATAGAATATTTTTTTAAATATGAATTTATCCTATTTCATATAGAATCAAAGAAAAAGGGATTGAATTATTTTTTAAAATATAATTTGGATGTTTCTTTGAATTTTGTGTGGAACAAATAAGGAAAGTAGTGCTCTGTGGTGAATTATTTGTCCATAGGTTAAAACATATCTCTGTTTATCTTGTAATAACACTGACCTACTCATGTCTAGTGAGAGCAAAATGAAATTATAGCTTTGGGAACAAAGTGATGCTGATTTCGCGGTCTAGAGATAATATTATCTATTTATATAAAGATCACTTTAATGAGGATCCTCTTTCTTTTTTTACAATGGTGATGAATGCTCTTAGGATGCCAGTGTTAGTAGTGGTTATTGTTATTGAAATGAAGGGTGTGGAAGGATGATAGGTGACTTGTAGTATTTTTCATATTTCAGAAAGAGAAAGGTTATCTGTTTGGTTGCAGCTGCTGCTGTGATATTCAGAGCAAAGTCCTTTGTTTTCACTGAAATTTGATGCTTTTTCTGATTTAAGCACATTATTCAGGCTTCCATACCTATGTTTTTATTTAGCTGCTCATTGTAGTTCTCATTTGGAGTTGCAATTCAGCAAGAAAATATATTTATAGTATATTTGTTCCATTTCATCTGGGCAATAGCTATACAGAGCAGCATTTCAGTAAATACTGTCTTAACAGTAATAAATTAACTTATTTGCTTTTGCATTTCTATTTGATTAAAATAACATGTATATGATATTAATAAAATTGTTCTAGAAATTTAATAGAAGAGCTATGTCAGGGCCAACTTTAATAATAAAATTATAAGTTTAAATGCTACCACTACCATTCTGTCTCTTATTATAAGTCTGACAAAGACCGGAATTTGTACATTTTCAGTAAGACAACTCTACAAACCTCCAGAGTTTTTGTTGGCAAAATAGAAGTATTTCGAACAATATTATTTAGACAACATACTCTACAAAAGGAATATGGAAAAAATGCATTTAGAAAACAGGGAGAGGGTGGAGGGAGTGGGTGAAATAGGTAAAGGGGATTAAGAGATAGAGGCTTCCAGTTACAAAATAAGTAAGTCACAGAGATGAAAAGTACAACATAGGGGAAATAATCAATAATATTGTAATTAACATTGTATGGTGATAGGTGGTGACTACACTTACTGTGGTAAGCACTGAATAATGTACAGAATTGTCAAATCAATATGTTGTGCGCCTGAAACTAATATAATATTGTATGCTAATTATACTTCAATTAAAAAAGAGGCAGGAAGAGTTTTGAATAGGGGAAATTGGAAGACAGAAAAATTGTAGAGCCGGGAAAATATTGTGCCTATTTAAAAGACAGGAATAAGAATCACATCAATAAAAAAATATAGAGATGGCTGAATATTTACTTGGATATATCATATACTCTAAATTCAGTGAAAAATGTATAATATCAAAAATCATTCGCCTGATCAGTTGCATAGTTTTTGTAAATGGGCAAATGAACTTTGGAAATCTCATTTGGGTCTCTTATAAAAAGGGATTAAAAACTCACATTGTGAAAATTCTGTGAAATGGCATATCTGTAAGATAAAATATCCTACAGGGAAATTATAAAGAATATATATGACAAGTGAAAATACTGATAACTATAATATGTTGAAGGTTTTAGAAGGTCAAGTTACTAATAAGAACTGATTTAAGGTGACTCTCAGTTTGGCTGAGAGAGAGATCAGAGGAAGTTTGAGAGATCACGATGTATATTTACAATTGTAGCATAGCTAAGTTCTTGAGAGCAGAGACAGGTCATACATTTTGATTGTGTGTTTTGCTACTTCTCTACCTTTAGGTAACTTTTGCTTTGATCAAGTTATTCCGGTCGGGTATTCCATTCTATTGAATCTACAACTGAAATGATACCTGTTTTTTTATCCTCTATGAGGCTCCCATAAATTACTAAATGCCATAGAGGAGAGTTTAGAATCTCCTGAAATAGGAGAAAGTGTCATTGACTGTACTATGTGATGAGAGTTGAGAGTTAAGTGATTTGAGAGTTAAGAATCTCCTGAAATAGGAGAAAGTGTCATTGACTGTACTATGTGATGAGAGTTGAGAGTTAAGTGATTTGAGAGTTAAGAGTTAAAACTGAGAAGTTTAGTGGTTGAATAAATAGGATGAAAAAGAATTGTATAGGATTACAACTAGATTTTTGCACTGAATGAAGATATTTGCGCTGAAGCCAGCTTGTAGAAGATAGAGGGCATATTTGGGGCAGGAAGGGAATGCAATGATTGTAGTTACAGCAATACAGAGTTTAAAGAGCTTTTAGGAAACCAAGAAAGAGGTGTTTATTAATAACAACTCACTTTATTAAACAATTGTTATGTATGAAGAGCACTGTGATAACTTTTCAGTGTGTATCATTTCATTTCTTTCTCATGACCACTTCTATTTAACAGTGAGTGGTGGGAGTCCTAATAGGGTCTGAAGTGGGATGCAACATGAAATGGTTAAGAACAAAAACTCTACTTGCAGAATGCCCAAGTTTAAAGCCAGCTTCTATCACTTTACTAACCATATTATTTGGGCCAGTTATGCCACTACTATAAGCCTTACTTTCCTCATCTCTAAAATGGAGGTAATATTCTTTTTTAAAATATTTTTTATGGCTGAGTAATAATCCATTAAATATATATACCACATCTTTTTTTTCCATTCATCTGTTGATGGACACTTGGGCTGTTTCCATAATTTGGTTACTGTAGATGCTGCTGCTGTAAGTATAAGTGTGCATGTATGCCTTTGAATTAGTATTTTTGTATTCTTTGGGTAAATACCTAGTAGTGCGATTGCTGGATCCTAGGGTAGTTCCATTTTAACTTTCTGAGGAATCTCTATACCGTCGTCTTTCACAGTGGCTGCACCAGTTTGCATTCCCACCACCAGTGTAAGAGGGTTGCCCTTTCTCCCACATCCTTATCCACATCTGTTTCTTGTGCTGTTGATTTTAGTCATTCTGACAGATGTGAGGTGATACCTTATTGTGGTTTTGATTTGTATTTCCTTGATGATCAGTGATGTTGAGCATCTTTTCATGTGTCTGCTGGCCATCTGTATGTCTTCTTTGGCAAAATGTCTATTCATGTCTTCTGCCCATTTCTTAACTACATTATTCATTTTTTGGTGTTGAGTTTGGTAAGTTCTTTTATAGATTTTGGATACTAACCCTTTATCGGATAGGTCATTTGAAAATATCTTCTCCCATTCCATAGGTTGCCTTTTAGTTTTGTTGGTTGTTTCCTTTGCTGTACAGGAACTTTTTATTTTGATGAAGTCCCAACAGTTTATTTTTGCTTTTGTTTTGTTTGCCTCAGGAGACATCTCTAGAAAGACGTTGCTATAGATGATGTCAAAGCTGGTACTGCCTGTGTTCTCCTTTAGGATTTTTATGGTTTCAGGTCTCACATTTAGGTCTTTCATGCATTTTGAATTTACTTTTGTGTTTGGTGTTAAGAAAGTGGTCCACTTTCATTCTTTTGCATGTTGCTGTCCAGTTTTCCCAACACCACTTGTTGAAGAGACTGTTTTGGGTTTTTTTTCCCATTGTATAGTCTTTCTTGCTTTGCCAGAGATAAATTGACCATATAGTTATGGGTTCATTTCTGTTTTTTAATTCTGTTCCATTGATCTATGTGTTTATTTTTGTGCCAGTACCATACTGTTTTGATCAGTACAGTTTTTTTTTTTTAAAGATTTTTTTTTAAAGATTTTATTTATTTATTTGACACAGAGAGAGAGACTACAAGTAGGNTTTTGCATGTTGCTGTCCAGTTTTCCCAACACCACTTGTTGAAGAGACTGTTTTGGGTTTTTTTTCCCATTGTATAGTCTTTCTTGCTTTGCCAGAGATAAATTGACCATATAGTTATGGGTTCATTTCTGTTTTTTAATTCTGTTCCATTGATCTATGTGTTTATTTTTGTGCCAGTACCATACTGTTTTGATCGGTACAGTTTTGTAGTATAACTTAAGTCTGGAATTATGATGGCTCCATCTTTGTTTTTATTTTTCCCCTGTTGGGTCTCCTTAGGTCTCTCAAGGTCTCAGTTTAATTTGTCTGAGTAGGACAGAGGCAGTGAAAACTGTTTATGGACCAGTTATATTTTGTATGGAGCTGTTTGTGAGTCCTTATCGCTGGTAGGAAACACTCATTACTTATATTTCATGATCCCTCCACTTTCTTCTTTCTTTACAGCAGTCTCTGTTCTCAATGCTCCTCCCACACAAAAGGCCCTTTCAGTTCCCTTAACTTCCTCTGGTCCTATTCTGTCCTCCAGTTCCTATGTCTCTTAGTTCTTCATCACTGCCATGTTACATTATATACAATGTTTAACTTATTTTAAGGAACATTACTGTGTATTTGGGTAAGTAACAGAGGGACGTGGTACAAAATTCCGAAGATACAAAAAACATAGATAGCGAAACTAAGTTTCTTCCCCATTCCTGGCCCTTAGTCTCCTACTTTCCCAGTATCTCCATGCTATTCCCTATAGGCAGCCAGTTAGCATTGTCTTTTATATACTATGAGATATATTTATGGGCATACAGTTTTTACACAAATATTCTGCACCTTAATTTTATCTGTTACTTGTACATCTTGGAGATTTTCCCATATTAATATGTATAGAATTATCACATTTATCTTAATGAATTCATTATTACCTGTACAGATATGCCAGTTTATTTAATCAGATTATACATGATCTTTTGCTATTATAAACCTATTTTTATACATAAGTCACATTGTATATACGCAAATATTACTGTAGAATAAATTCCTTGAGATGAGATTGGAAAACATTTGAAATTTTGGTCAGTATGCCAAATTGCCCTCTTTAAATGTTGCATTAATTTATATTTTCACTAACAGTATGTGAGGGTACTAGTTCTCACATCCTTGATAACATGATATATCCATTTTTAAAGATGAAAGTCTTTACCAAGTTGAGTATAATTTTATTTTGCATTTATCTTATGGTGAGTGATGTTGAGCATCTTTTCATATTTAGAAGCCACTTGTATTTCCTTGTCTTTGTACTACCTGTTCTTTTTTTCAAAGAAGAGGAAAGCTCTGTATTGTGTTTAGGTCCTAAAGTCATCAAAAGTACTTCTATTATTGTGTATTTGTATTGAAGCAAGATGATTTATCAAACACTGGAAGTTTCAGTATGTTTTAAAATACAGAGCCAGAGAACAGAAGGGCTAGAAAAGGAAAATAAACTCCAAAGTGCTGTTCCCTTTACAGAATTTTATGGTAATTTTGCCTGTTCGTTTTTCACATGACCATTTAGAAACAGCTTGTATAGCAAGTTCACTGCAAAGTGATATATGTCTTAAATGATAAACAAGGACAACTTATATACCATCACTGTTGGCCATACTATGTTTTAAGAGAACGCATTTGTTTTCAAAATGTTGTTTCAAGTGTTTCTAAAACTTAAAGTATATATAAATGTAGAGATGGGATTTATATTTTTAAAGATAAAGACAGGTTCTGTAGTATATCTGAAAGAGCTATTTACTTCTCTGATGCCGTGTCAGGAAACAGGGAGGATGGAATCCATGATGGAAGGAGGGGATAGGACAATCCCATTTGAACTGACATATTTGGTTTTAGTCTAATGAGTTCAAATGATGAATCTTTGTAACTAATGAGGTGTTTACTGAAGTCCAAATGACTACTTCCTAGATTCCCTTTAATACAAAATACAGAGATGCTATAAATATTGTNTATCACTGTTGGCCATACTATGTTTTAAGACAACGCATTTATTTTCAAAATGTTGTTTCAAGTGTTTCTAAAACTTAAAGTATATACAAATGTAGAGATGAGATTTATATATATATTTTTTTAAAGATTTTATTTATTTATTTCACAGAGGGAGAGAGATCACAAGGAGGCAGAGAGGCAGGCAGAGAGAGAGGGGGAAGCAGGCTCCCTGCTGAGCAGAGAGCCCGATGCGGGCCTCGATCCCAGGACCCTGAGATCATGACCTGAGCCGACAGCAGAGGCTTTAACCCACTGAGCCACCCAGGCGCCCGAGATTTATATTTTTAAAGATGACAGGTTCTGTAGTATATCTGAAAGAGCTATTTACTTCTCTGATGCCGTGTCAGGAAACAGGGAGGATGGAATCCATGATGGAAGGAGGGGATAGGACAATCCCATTTGAACTGACATATTTGGTTTTAGTCTAATGAGTTCAAATGATGAATCTTTGTAACTAATGAGGTGTTTACTGAAGTCCAAATGACTACTTCCTAGATTCCCTTTAATACAAAATACAGAGATGCTATAAATATTGTTCCAGATCTTTTGTGGGCATATAATTTTATTTCTCTTTGGTTTCTGGTGCAAAAAGTGAGGTATACATTTAACTTCTATTACAATTTTCCAAAGTTCATGTACAACTTTACACTTCCATCAGCAGTATATGAAAGTTCTAGTTACTCCACAACCTTACCAACATTTGGTGTGAGCATGAAGTGGTTTGGTTTTTATTTTTATTTCCTGAATGTCTAATGATGTTGAGCATCATTAATGTTTGTTGGCCATTCCTGTTACTTCTTTTGTGAAATGTCTACTTGAATCTTTTGCCTATTGTCTTTTTATTATTGATTTGCAAGCGTTTTCTCATATTTTAGATACAAGTATCAGATATATGTATTAAGAATATTTTCACCCTCTCTGTGGCTTGCTTGTTCAATTTTTAATGGTGTGTCTTGGAGAACAGAAAAATTTAATTTTGAGGAACTCCAATTTATTAGATTTTTCTTTATTGGTTAATGCTTTTTAAATTTTTTTTATTTTTAAAAAAATTTTTAAAGATTTTATTTATTTANATTATTGATTTGCAAGCGTTTTCTCATATTTTAGATACAAGTATCAGATATATGTATTAAGAATATTTTCACCCTCTCCGTGGCTTGCTTGTTCAATTTTTAAATGGTGTGTCTTGGAGAACAGAAAATTTTAATTTTGAGGAACTCCAATTTATTAGATTTTTCTTTATTGGTTAATGCTTTTTAAATTTTTTTTTATTTTTAAAAAATTTTTTAAAGATTTTATTTATTTATTTGACAGAGAGAGAGAGAGAGATCACAAGTAGGCAGAGAGGCAGGCAGAGAGAGAGGAGGAAGCAGGCTCCCTGCTGAGCAGAGAGCCTGATGCGGGCCTCGATCCCAGGACCCTGAGATCATGACCTGAGCTGAAGGCAGAGGCTTTAACCCACTGAGCCACCCAGGTGCCCATTATAAGGTATTCTTGTCTGCTCCAAGGTTGCAAGGTATTCTCCTAGCTATACTTGCTTATTTATTTTTCCTTCTATATGTTAGAATCAATTTGTTTAGTCCTAAATAAACCATATAGGTAATTTTTACTTAATCATATTTAATTATGGATAAATTTGGGAAGAATTGTCATCTATATGATGTGAAGTCATTATATTCAAAATTAGAATATGGTTTTTGATTTATTAATGTTCCTTTATATCCCTCAGTAGTATTTACATTAATTTTGTGTACTTCTCAATAATTTTATTTTAAAATTATAAATGAAATGTTTTATTACTTTTTCCACCTATTTTTATATAGGAATATATTGATTTTTGTGTGTTATTGTACATAGTCACCTTTCTGAATTATATTGCTTCTCAGAGTTTGCCATTTGTTTCTTTTGAGTTTTAGCTATATAAAACCATATGAAAATAGTAATATAATCTGCCCTCCTTTGTGATTTCTCTTGTTTAATTGCATTAGCTAGAACCTTCAGAAGAATGTAAAATAAAAATTTATTCACTTATGTAATTAAAATAGCTTATGTAACTTGTCATTTTGTTGTATTTTAAAATTTACTTTATACTTGTATCACTTTCATTACTTTCTTCCTGCCCCTACCACTCATGTGCGAGGAGGTTTTCCATTTCTAACACAGATTAACTCAGTTTTATTCAGGGGTTTCTTGACCTACCNATTGCATTAGCTAGAACCTTCAGAAGAATGTAAAATAAAAATTTATTCACTTATATAATTAAAATAGCTTATGTAACTTGTCATTTTGTTGTATTTTTAAAAAATTTACTTTATACTTGTATTACTTTCATTACTTTCTTCCTGCCCTTACCACTCCTGTGCAAGGAGGTTTTCCATTTCTAACACAGATTAACTCAGTTTTATTCAGGGGTTTCTTGACCTACCAACTTCCTACTTTTTGGTCTTTAAGGGTTGTAAATCATCCAACTGTCTTTCTTGTCTTCTGCTACCTTCTGCCCAGCTCTGGTTCTAAGGCTGGTCACCAAGACATGTTACTGATATCATCACATGATTTTTCTCCTTGAATCTGTTACGTGGTAAATCAAAATCCTGGATTTTCATAAGCAATCAGGTATCCTTGGGATAAAACTCACCAGGTTATGATATAATTTTCTTAAAAAATGTATGCATATAATTTTGGATTTGATTTGCTAGTATTTTGTTGAAGATTTTTCCATCTATGTTCATGAAGGATAATGCCCTCTTCTTTTCTGTTCTTCAATGTTCTTTTCTAATTTTGGTTTCAAGGCTATGCTGACCTCATAAAATGAATGATTTTATTCCTTCTCTATTTTGAAAGTTTGTTTTATTTCTTCTTTAAACATTGGTAGAATTTACCTTTGAGGCCAATGGAGTCTGGAGTTCTCTGTGGGAAGGTCTAAAATTCTGTGTTCAATGTTTTAAAGAGAAATAGAACCATTCCAATTACTTCTTATTGTGTATTTCAGTAAGTTTTGTTGTTGAGGGACTTTATTTATTTTATCTAAGTTTTTGAATTTGTTGCCATAAAGCTGTTCATCTTATCTACTTATTAACCATTAATGGTGATATGATCTGTAGAAACGTCCCCTCTTTTCATGCTTGATATTGAGAATTTGTGTTTTCTATCTCTCTCTCTGTTTCTCTGTCTGCACAAGTCTTGGTAGGGGTGAATCAATTTTTGCTTTCTTTTCTTTTTGTTTATTTGTTTTGCTTTGTTTACTTTTCGTTCAGTGTTTTCCTTATCTCCATTATTTCCTTCTTCTATTTACCTGAGTTTACTTTGTTTCCTTTGCTAATTAGTATCTTTTTTTTTTAAAGATTTTATTTATTTATTTGACACAGAGAGAGAGATTACAAGTAGGCAGAGAGGCAGACAGAGAGAGAGGAGGAAGCAGGCTCCCTGCTGAGCAGAGAACTCGATGTGGGCCTCGATCCCAGGACCCTGAGATGATGACCTGAGCCGAAGGCAGAGGCTTCAACCCACTGAGCCACCCAGGCGCCCGCTAATTAGTATCTTAAAGTGGAAGCATACCTAATTAATTTTATATTGTTCTTCCTTTCTAACACAAGCCATNAAAGGCAGAGGGCTTTAACCCACTAAGCCACCCAGGCGCCCACTAATTAGCATCTTAAAGTGGAAGCATACCTAATTAATTTTATATTGTTCTTCCTTTCTAACACAAGCCATTAAAGTTGTAAATTGTTCTTTAATAACTACTTTACCTGGATCACAACAATTCTGATAGGTGTGCTTACATTTTATCATTAGGTTAAACTATTTTAAACATTTCTCTTGATTTTTTAATTGGGTTTGTAGGTTATTTGAAAACATGTTGCTTTATTTCCAAATATTTGAATTTTTTAAGCTACCTTATTGATTCCTAATCTAATGCCATTGCAGTTAGAGAACAATTGTCTGAGATGTTATTCCTTTGGAATTTGTTGAGACTTGTGTGGTCCTTAGAAAATGATCCATGTGCACTGGGGATTGTCCTTTCTGATGTTCTTCAATATGTTGTCTCATACATATCAGTTAGATCAAATTGGTTAATNCTTAGAAAATGATCCATGTGCACTGGGGATGGTCCTTTCTGATGTTCTTCAATATGTTGTCTCATACATATCAGTTAGATCAAATTGGTTAATGGCACAGTTCAAAACTTTTAAATTCTTACTGGTATTTTGTAAAATAAGTTAGTGAGGGAAGAGGGGTAACTGTCTTCACTGTGGATTTATTTACTTTTCTCTTTCGTACTTTAAATTTTGCATCATCTGTTTGAGAACTTTATTATTGGGTCACTCACATTCAAGATTGTGAATGCAAATATTATGTTTTTTTGATGAAGTGATCTTTTATTGTCACGTAGCACTTGTCTTTATGTTTGGTAGCACTCAATTTTTTTTTTAAAGATTTTATTTATTTATTTGACACAGAGAGAGAGATTACAAGTAGGCAGAGAGGCAGGCAGAGAGAGAGGAGAGAGGAGGAAGCAGGATCCCTGCCGAGCAGAGAGCCCGATGTGGGCCTCGATCCCAGGACCCTGGGATCATGACCTGAGCCGAAGGCAGCGGCTTTAACCCACTGAGCCACCCAGGCGCCCAGTAGCACTCAATTTTGATGTCCACTTTTCCTGATATTAATAAAGTGACACCAGCTTTCTTATGCTTAGTGTTTTCATGGTAAGTCTTTTTGCCAGACTTTTACTTTGAACCTATCTTTGTCCTTATCAGAAGTTTTAAAGAGAAAAGTAGACAAATACACAGAGTTTTGGGACTTCAACACCTCTCCCTGCGTTAACTGATCAAATAAGTAAAAAAGTACTCGATAGGTCTTATGTTTAAGATGAATTTCTTATAAATAACATCTAGTTGGGTCTTGCTTTTGTATCCTGTCTGGTAATCTCTGCTTTTAATGAATGCATTAACATTTAATGTAATTATTGATACATTTAAGTCTATTTCCTTTGGTATTTTTTTTTTTCTTCCTATTTGTCCTGTCTTTTCTTTGTTCCTCTGTCTCTTCTCTCTTGTCTCCTTTCGGGAACATTAAGTGACTTTTTTTTTTTCCCATAGTTTATTTCATTACCTCTGTTGACTTTTTAGTTGTGTCTCTTTCTGGCGTTTTTAATGGATTGCTCCAGAGATTACGGTATACCTCTTCAATCTGTCACCGTTCACTTTGAAAATATTCTTTTACTTAATGAANGACTTTTTAGTTGTGTCTCTTTCTGGCGTTTTTAATGGATTGCTCCAGAGATTACGGTATACCTCTTCAATCTGTCACCGTTCACTTTGAAAATATTCTTTTACTTAATGAATATTTTGAGAATCTTATATCAGGTTACTTTCAATGACTACCTTCCTGCTCTAAGTACTTTATCTATATATGCTAAAAAGTCCACAATACATTGTTATTAAAAATAATGGTAAGTAGTCAATAGTTTTAAAAAATAAATTTGTATATGTCTGTGTATATATCTATAAATAAATTTAAAAACAGACTTTTACTAGCATTTATTCTTTCTGGTCTTCTTTTTTTTTAAAGATTTTATTTATTTATTTCACAGAGGGAGAGAGATCACAAGGAGGCAGAGAGGCAGGCAGAGAGAGAGAGGGGGAAGCAGGCTCCCCGCTGAGCAGGGAGCCCGATGCGGGCCTCGATCCCAGGACGCCGAGATCATGACCTGAGCCGAAAGCAGAGGCTTTAACCCACTGAGCCACCCAGGCGCCCCCTCTGTTGACTTTTTAGTTGTGTCTCTTTCTGGCGTTTTTAATGGATTGCTCCAGAGATTACGGTATACCTCTTCAATCTGTCACCGTTCACTTTGAAAATATTCTTTTACTTAATGAATATTTTGAGAATCTTATATCAGGTTACTTTCAATGACTACCTTCCTGCTCTAAGTACTTTATCTATATATGCTAAAAAGTCCACAATACATTGTTATTAAAAATAATGGTAAGTAGTCAATAGTTTTAAAAAATAAATTTGTATATGTCTGTGTATATATCTATAAATAAATTTAAAAACAGACTTTTACTAGCATTTATTCTTTCTGGTCTTCTTTATTCGTTCTTGTGGAAACATATCTTTTTCCTTCAGCCCAAATCTTTTAACACTTCGTTTAGCACAGGTCTGCTGGAGATCAAGTCCATCATTTTTGTATGTCTGAAAATGTCCCCATTTCATCCATATTCTTAAAGCATATGTTTGCTGGATTGAGAACTTGGACTAAATGGGTTTGTGGGTTCCTGGACCATGCTGCAAATTATAAACTTGTGTGAAGTGCAGGACAATATTTTGAATTCCTAGGGGGAACATCTTTGTTAGTCTAGAGTGTAAGCAGAGGCATACTTCCTGTGCTTTCCCTGTCAGTAGATAAAATTTTTCTAGCTTACCCCTTCACTGAAAGCACAGAGTTCTGGTACCCTGCATTGCACCTCATTATAGATTCAACTCCTTAGCCTGTGTAGACTCTGGGCTTTAGTTTTTTATCTTTGTTTGGTTCCTGCATAGGTGTTAAAGTCTTAAACCACACAGTGTCAATCTCTGAACATACTACTCTGGTTTGTAACTCCCATTTTCCTTTTGGGCACCTCAGCTCTTCCTTCCTTGTGTAATGAGCTTTTCATTTAAATTTGCTATCTAGACTAATTTTCAGACTATTTTAATGTCTACAAAACAATGGATTATACACACACACACACACACACACACACACACACACATTACATCAAAGCTGTGTCACTTCTAAAGCCATGTTGTAAAGAAGAGAACAGTCCAACAATAAATAGCTTGTTCCATTTTGTCACTAGCAAGAATAGACCTGACCCCTTTACTAGCTTTGAAATTATGCTTCTTTCAAGTCTAGTCATTTATAAGAAATGACTTACCCAAGTCCTTTAACAATGTGAGGGAACTTAAAACTGTATTCTGGCATTGAAGAGACTGTAGCTTTGATTTTTGTTTTTTAGACCTTACCATCGACTAATCTTCACCTGTTGTGAGCAGTTATGTCTTGGCTAGAATGAATCTGGCAAACGTATTCTCTTTAGAGTAATTCAAGGTTTAGCTCAATTTGAGTTCTTGACTGATTTCAATCTGAGAATGGGCTTTTATATGGAAAAACATTTTGGTATATTTTGGTGGAAGAGTTTAGGGGATTCATGAAGCATAATATAATGGCCTTGAATCAAGTTTTGTCACTAAAAATGATTCCTGTGAAGGTTTTATTTATTTTTTTATACTAGAGGCAATATTTAGCTAGAACAGAAACTTATAGGCCTTTCTGAGCAGGAGCGTATTATGAACTATTAGGCTTGTTTTCCTCAGAACCACCCTCCATTTCATCTAAAGATCAACTGAATATGAACCAAATTCCAAGGATTAGAAAGTAGAATATGGGAAATCCCAATGGTTTTAAGTATCATCTGCACAGCTTACTAATGTCTTAGACCATCTGGGCTGCTATAACAAAATATTGCGGACTAGGTGGGCTATAGACAATAGAAATTTATTTCTCATGGTTCTGGAGGCTGGCAAGCCCAAGATCAAGGTACTGGCAGATTGAGTGTCTGTAAGGATTCACTTTCTGTTTCATAGATAGTATCTTTTTGCTGTGTCCTCACATGGTCGAAGGGGTGAGGGATCCCTTTTGTAAAGGCATTAATCCTATTTGCAGGGACTCCATTCTTATGATTTAATGATCTTAAAAAGCTCCGTCTCTTGGGATGGGGACAGATACTTAGTCCATACCAACTAATATTTTCCAAATGTATATTCTAGTCCTGACCTGTACTCTAGAGTCATATATCTAATTTTCTACTTGACATATTTCCTTGGATATACAATAGGTATCTCAGACTTAGAGTGCACCCCTCAAAAGAGAGCATCATTGGATACCCCATTCCTTGAGCCAAAAACCTAGGCACAATTCTTCATTCTTCCCCTTTCCTTCTCAACCATTTTATCACTAAATCCTCGTGGCTTCTGTGTCTCATTTGAATTCCTACAATAACCTCCCAATTAATCTCTCTGCTTCCTTTCTCCAACCCAGTCTCCATACATCTCTTTGGGTGATCTTTTCCAAAATGAGATCAGATTATGTCATTTCTCTGCTTACATCCCTTAAGAGCGTTCTCCCACCACTTCTAACTGGGACGTAGAGGGAAGCTGATACACTTCCTGGCTTCTGATTATCTCTTTAACGTCATTCCCATACCACCTTCCCCCTCATTGCTTTCCTTCGCAGGCATTTCTGTCCCTGGAGCTACCAAGCCCTTCCTGGCCTGTAGGCACTGGCATATGTTGCTCTCTTCCACCTGGCATGCATTTCAGCAGCTTTTCCTGTGCAGAGCTCATCCTCATCTTTGCTGTCGGTTCACCTGTCATCACTTCAGGGAAGCCTTCTCTGGCTGCCCTCTGGAGGCTGTAACTTTTAGCACCACTTACTCTCTATCCTACTGCCCTTCATTTTCTCCCAGACACACAAGTATAGTTTTCTTGTTTGCATATTTGGCAGTTTATTATCTGTCTCCCCCACTGGACCATAAGCCCCACAGAAAAAAACTGGTTTGTCTTCTTTATCACTGTATCTCTAGTAAGTCACACAGGACTTGGTATATTGTAGTAGGTTTCAAAACTGTTCGTGAATATAAGAATAATTAAGTGCCGAATGAAATAATTTCCTGAGATCACTAATTTCCCCCTGTCCTCAACCCCAAATGAGCAGATAAAATAATGAAGGTGTAAAATGAGATAATTATTTTATTATTTTAAGAAAGAATAGCATTTTGAAACTAAACTTGAAGTGGAAAGATTTTAAATTTCATTCACTTTGATTTAAGCTTCACTATGATTTAAAATAAAGAAAAATGTGTCAGGCATGAGCTTAGATAAAAATGGCTGCATCTGGCCAGGTGATTCTTTCTGCATTAATGCAAGTTTTCAATATTTGGTCCTGTCATTTAGTATTAAGAGAGCTTAGAAAATAAAAGTGAGCAGTTCAATTAGTTCAGATGACTGTGACAGTCATCTCTTTATCAGTACTTCCCATTCTTCAGTGTGTATTCTGAGGGATTTTCTTTTTATCTGTGTCTCAGGGACCAGTTATATCTAGGAACAAAATATAGTACCTTCCTCTTTTAAAATTTATTGGTATGTTTATTATTAAATTTTAATTCCAGTATCGTTAATATATAGTGTTAGATTAGTTTCAGGTGTACAATATAGTGATTCAACAGTTGTATACATTACTCAGTGCTCATCATGATAAGTGTACTCTTAATCCCCTTCACCTATTTCAGCCATCCCCCCACCCACCTTCCCTCTGGACCCATCAGTTTCTTCTCTATCTTTAAGAGTCTTTGTTTGTTTCTTTTTTTGTTTGTTTGGTTTCTTAGATTCCACATGTGAGTGAAATCGTATGGTATTTGTCTTTCTCTGACTTATTTTATTTAGCATATACCGTCTGGATCCATCCATACTGTGGCAAGTAGCAAGATTTCATTATTGAAATGGATGGATATGAATGGATAAAGAAGTTGTGTTATCTATACACAATGGAATATTACTCAGTATTCCATTGTGTAATATTCCATTGTGTATAGATACCACAACTTTATCCATTCATTTCTTGATGGACATTTGTTTCCATAATTTGGCTATTGTAAATAATGCTGCTATAAACATAGGGGTGCATGGATTATCTTTGAATTAGTGTTTTTGTATTCTTTGGGTAAATACCTAGTAACAAAATTGAATTGTAGGGTAGTTCTATTTTTAATTTTTTGAGGAACCCTCATACTGTTTTCCAGAGTGGGTGCACCAGTTTGCATTCCCACCAACAGTACATGAAAATTCCTTTTTCTCCACATCCTTGCCAACACTTGTTTCTTGTTTGTTGATGTTAGCCATACTCACAGTTGTGAGGTGATATTGCATTGTAGTTTTGATTTGCATTTCCCTTTTTGTCCACCCTGGCCTCTGCAAGTTGTGTGAAACTGCCTTAGGAACACTTGTGTGATGCTAGCCAAAGAGGAAGGGATGGAGGATGGGTAGCTGACACTGGCCTGAAAACTGAAATTGACTACAAGTAACTGTAATTTACCACCAGATTTTCACCTCCTCCCACTTTTGTTTTCATAATTTAAAATTCATCACCTTTGGAACTGCACCTTTTATTAAGGAGACACAATTCTCTTTAATGCTTATGTCCCTTTTTACTCAGTGTTTGTTTTGTCCATTTATACAGATTCTTCCAAATCCAGCTTAGATATTTCTTTCTTCATAAACCCTAATAGCTTTTATCAGTACTTGTTCAGTATCTTATATATGTTTCTATTACTGTCCAGGTTGTACTCTGATTATTTGTTGAGTTACATGTTTTGCCTTTTGGTTTCTTGAGGACAGAGATTGTATTTCATTAATGTCTTTATCATAAGTATTTAACACAATTACTAAGAGATAGGTGATGCATGGTTGATATTCAGATTATTTAACAATCAGCAGACTGTGGATGCCAACCAGTCAGACTATATTGCTGACTAAGAAGACTAGACAATGGCTTTTACTATAGTTTCATATCCTCCCTAGATATTATTCCTAGGTGCTTAGTTAATGCCTATAGACTGAATGGTTAGTGGGCGAGAGCACTTTTCTTTTTTTTTAATCTTTTGTATGTAGTGATCGTGTGTGATTATGGCTTTCCTACCTGAATTAATAATCCTTGAATATATTGCCAACTAAGTCCAAAACAACCTCAATATGGGTATTCGTAGTTTTTTTTTTTTTAAAGATTTTATTTATTTATTTGACACAGAGAGAGAGAGATTACAAGTAGGCAGAGAGGCAGGCAGAGAGACAGGGAGAGGAGGAAGCAGGCTTCCTGCTGAGCAGAGAGCCTGATGCGGGCCTCGATCCCAGGACGCTGAGATCATGACCTGAGCCGAAAGCAGAGGCTTTAGCCCACTGAGCCACCCAGGCGCCCGGGTATTCGTAGTTTTGAAATCTCTTCACCAGTTGATTCCTGTAAAGTTTCTTTGTGCCATAATTTTATCGGTTATGTTGTTTTCTGTATAACTGGGAATGATGGGAAGCATCTCTAGATTACTCCATCTGCAAGTAGTATCTTCTCTCTCCACAGGCTGCTGAACATTGCTTCCTGCAATTTAACAAACTCTACTAAATATAGTGGTACCTCTGAAAGTTTTAATAAAATTATACTTATGGACTCACCAGTTAATATCTTTTTTGCTACTCATTGGTGGAGCAGAAGAGTAACCTTTTTTCTCACGAAGGATTTCCTATCTTTACCTGTGAGCAATGTTAATTTATAAATGTTTTCCAAAGCCAATCTTGATTACTGCTTGTATGCAGCTAATATCTTCAGTTTTCTTCATCTAACATCAATAGGTTTCTTTAGGGTTTGAATGCCTTGGAAATAAAAGATGCTGCAAGAGAGATGGGTTCACACTGTTGTTGGATGATGATGTCGTAAGAGCAGAGTCTCTCAGGGTCTCTGGAACAATGCGGTCTTTCGCGGGTTGGGATATATCGCTGGGAACTATACATCTAGGAGCATTTTCTTGTCTATTCTCATACCTCCCTTCTTAACTTTTAACAAATCGCAAGGTGTTAAATTAGTTTATTGTTGTATAGCATGTAATAAACAGGCTTTATAAGGTGTGATCTACTTTAGTCTGCTTATCCATCTTCCTCTGCCTCTTGCCCCACTTGTGCGCTCTCTCTCTCTCAAGTAAATAAATACATAAAATCTTAAAAAAAAAGAACAGTGCCAGTTAAAAGTGATAATCTTGACTGCTTCTTACCTGCAAATGATTTTTCAGTATTTTTTTAACATTTTTTTTTTTAAAGTAAGCTCCATGCCCAGCATGGAGCCCTTACGTGGGCCTTGAACTCACTACCCTGAGATCAAGAACTGAACTGTGATTGAGTCAGAGGCTCAGCTAAGACACCCAGGCACTCTGATATTTTTCAGGATTACTGCAATCACAGTTAGGTTCTTGCTTAATTTTTCAAACTTTGTTCAGGCAGTACCATGCTTAGTTATTGGAATATAAACGTAGCATCCCTAATGTTCACTGATACATAAGAAAACTCTGCACATTTAATAAGCAAGTATTGGTATTTCTTGGTGACACAGTTCCACTTATATCAATAATCTGCAGGAGTATTATATGAATCATGTATATGTAACAGGAAGTTCTCAAGCCATCTGCCAGTTTTGAATGAATACCTTTCAGATGTACCGAGAAACTAAGTTAAGAAAATCACGATTACATGCAGAATAAGACTGCCAGGTGAATTTGTTCACCCGTAGTTTCTGTTATATCGAGGTATAATACTAGTGTCCGATTTGAAAATATTCTCTAAAATTTGTTAACTCTAGATTATTGACATGAAAAGCCCCCACATTTTATTTATTTACGATTTATACGACTATCAAAATCATTAACATATAACTGAACTAAAGTCTCATTTCTGTCTTCTACAAACAATCAGCATCTATATTTCTGGATTATTTGTTTTATAGTTTTGTTGATATATTAGATTTTTCTGTTTACTTTATCTTGCAAATGTATAGTACTTTATACTCTAAGGAAGTATTTGAGAAGGCGCAGTTTTATTTGGTCAGACAGATCTACAGTTTTTCCATTAAGTTTAATTTTTGCTTAGGGCTTTTGAAAAGTAATATTTATCAGGGTGCCTGGGTGGCTCAGTGGGTTAAAGCCTCTGCCTTCGGCTCAGGTCATGATCTCAGGGTCCTGGGATCGAATCCCACATTGGGCTCCCTGTTCAGTGGGGAGCCTGCTTCCTCCTTTCTCTCTGCCTGCCTCTCTGCCTACTTGTGATCTCTCTCTGTCAAATAAATAAATAAAATCTTAAAAAAAAAAGAAAGGTAATATTTACCAACCGAAGGAAATGCCCTTTTATTCCCATTTCTTTTACCAAGTTAAAGAAATATACTTGTATTCCTAATTTTCTGTTAGTTTAAATCATAAAATGGTGTGGAATTTTATCATATGCTTTTCTTCATCGATTGTGATAATCATATGATTTTTCTTCCTTAGTCTCTCTTTTTTTTAAAGATTTTATTTATTTGACAGAGAAAGGAGAGAGATCACAAGTAGGCAGAGAGGCAGGCAGAGAGAGAGGAGGAAGCAGGCTCCCCACTGAACAGGGAGCTCGATGCAGGCCTTGATCCCAGAACCCTGAGATCATGATCTAAGCCGAAGGCAGAAGCTTTAACCCACTGAGCCACTCAGGCGCCCCTTCCTTAGTTTCCTAATTACATTATTTAACTAAGCTTTCTGATGTTGCACCATCCTTACATTCCTGGGGTTAAATGGTGGTTGATTGTAATAGGACATGTTTTCTAGTTACTTTGGATTTTGTTATTTAAGTTTTAGCTTATGTTTTGGCTCTCTTTACATATACATGAGTAGAACTGGCCTATGCTCATCTTATTTCAAAATTATATTTGGCTCATAAAATGAGATATATGACTTTTATTCTTTTTAAAATTTAATTTATGGAATAATTTATATAGGATATGAATTAATAACAGCCCCTTAAAACTTTGATAGCATTCACCAGCAGAATTATAGCAATTGCTACAGGTTCCCTACTTCTAGACTTTAGCCCATCCCGGATGACACCTGCAAATGGTTCTTGAACATACCAATAGGTTTTGCATCTCTTTGCTTAAGGGCATTTATGGCCAATGAAGTAGGGTTACCCTGAGGGAGAGGGACAGAAGTGCCAATGAGCTAATAGATAAGTACCCCACTTCCTTGCCTGTTAGTGTGATGAGTCTGAGGGTTCTGTCCCGGCCAAGCTTCATTTGCCTTCAGAAATAACCTACTCTTTGACTGTTTATTGGCTTTTCTCTTTTACATATTTCACTTTCCCTCTCTTTACTGTCCTTTTTGGGATCATCTTTTAAATAAACAAACAGCTTTGCACTCAGGTATTTGGGCGAAGATCTGACTGTAGAGAAACCCCAAAAAAGGTAAGCCATCTGGGCCTGGGATTTTTTTATAGAAGAGGTATTTACAAAATTATTAAATTGCAATCTAATTCACATAACATCAATTCCACAATTTTAAAGTATACAAGTTAGTGGTTTTTAGTATATCCACAACGTTTTGCAACTATCATCAATATCGAATTCTGGAACATTTCCAGCACCCTGAAATGAAACCTTATAACCATTAGCAGTCACTCCTGTCTCCCTTCACATCCAGACAACCTCCGATCTACTTTCCTTCTCAATGGACTTACCTATTTTGGAAATTTCATATAAATAGATTTATTTAGTATGTTGCCTTTTGTGTCTGGCTTCTTTCACTTGGCATAATGCTATAAAGTTTCATCTGTGTTGTAGCAAGAATTGGTACTTCATTTCTCTTTATCTCTGAATAATATTTCCTTGTATGGATATATCACATGTTGTTTATTTGCTCAACAAGTAAAGGGCACGTAGTTGTTTATGCTTTTTGGCTATTATGGATAATGCTTTTAGAAACATACATTTACGCGTTGTTCTGTGAACACACATTTTCGATTATCTTGGGTATTACCTAGTACTACTGGAATTGCTGGGTCATGTGATTTCTGTGAAAATTTTTGAAGAGCAGCCAAACTGTTTTCCACAGTGACTGCTCCATTTTATGTTCTTTAAATCCATGTACAAGGGTTACAATATCCCATAGTCTTGCCAATACTTGTTATTTTCCTTTAAAAAAAATTACATACATCCCAGTGGGTGTGAAGTTGCTTTGGGTTGTTACTGCCAGCACTGTCTACAACAGCTCTGCCTAGAATCAGATGGAATTCAAGGAGATCTGACACTGGGTACCAGAATTATCGGCTTCATGAGATTTAAAACGGACTTAATGTAAAAAATCTAGTATCCCTTGTTCATTAGAGATGGGGGCTTGAATTCTGACTACATTGCTTCTCAGCTGAAAGACATTGTCTTTGCCCTGCATCTTTGCACTCAGATTCAGGACTCAGAATCTGCATTTTAACAAGATCCCTTGGTGATTCAAATGCACATTACAGTTTGATAAGCACTGACTTAGTCTATCATTTTGCTGCTGTCAACTTATCCAAGTCCTTATTGCAGTAGCCACAATTTTGTTTTTAGTTTATCTTAACAGCTTTATTGAGGTATAACTGTTATATAAAAAAGCACACGTCTTTAATGTAAAAAATTTGATGGGCTTGAGCAAATGCATACACTTGTAAAACCATCACCACAGTCAAGACTGATAAACATTTGGAATCTGGGAAGTTCTTAAGTATTATTCTTTTTTCTTAAAGACAATTTCATGAAAGCCTATATATTTGGATTGTAGAAATTTGCCAAGCAAACATTTTAAAGAAAGAAATATATAACTGTTATGTACTTATTGTTAATATATTAATTCACTCATTCCTTGAACTTGTCTTGGTGTTTTCTAGGCACATGGGCTAGAGCAGTAAACTAAAATAGACAAACATCTTTTACTTTCCTGGAGAATATATTCTACCTAGGAGATGCACACAACATAAGTATTAAAGATAAATAAGTATTATTGAGGATTAAATGCACTGGAAGAAAATTAACATCTAGATACTTTTGGGTGGTGTTGGAAATTTAATTTGGATTAAGAATGACACTTATGAATGACAGTTGAGCAACCACTTGAAAGAGATGAGGGAGTTATTGGCATTGCAAATATGTAGGGGAAAAGCAGTCCAGATTGAGGTAACAGTGAATACAAAAGTCCTGTCATACGGGCATTCTTGACATGTTGGAAAATAGCAGGAAGTGTATGGCGGGAGTAGCGCAAGTGGGTGAGAATAGTGAGAGACAAAGTTAAAGAGTGAGATCGCAGAGGTCCTTCTGGATCACTATAAGGACTTCGGCATTTATTCAGAGCAAAATGGGGAATATTAAAAGGTTCTGACCAAAAATGTGTAATGATGTGAGTTACATTTTAAAATATTTTAGAGGGTTTGTTTGCCTGTTTTGTTGAGACGGATTAATGGGGAAAGTGAGAAAAGAATGGAACCTGGGAGACCAGTTATGAAATTATTGCAATAATTGAAGCAGGTGATGGTGGTAACTTAGACCAGGGTGGTTGTGGTGAAGATGGTGAGATGTCATCTCTGTAGAGAATAGCTTAAAGTAGAACTGAGAATATTTTCTGGTGGAATCTATATGGGACAGGGGAGAAGATGACTCTAAGGTTTTTGGCCGGAGGCAAACTGGGAGGATTCAGAGTCACCATTAACTGCTATGAATGAGACTGGATGAAACGGTTTTTGGGGTGAAGGTCTGGAATTCAGTTTGGGCATGTTAAATTTGAGATGAATCAAAATACAAATGCACTGAAGCTTAGTTATAAAGCTGTTTTTAATTTTGTGTTGTGATAGTGTTGTACCAACATACTAGAATTGTAAAATCTCCCTTGGATAGGTCAGGTTGGATTTGCCTTATATTGAACCCTGTTTTGAAGTTGGTCACATGACTACATGATCAGTGATGTTATTGATTTTTAGCAGTTACAGGAGCAAGAAGTGCAATTTAAAGGAGGTCCGTATGGTAGTCTGTGGCTTCTCAAATTTTACTCACAGGAAAACTGTGGAAGAGTCCAATCAGTTTTGACCCTTAACTTTAAAGTTTTAAAGAATTACTAGTAAGAGGGGTGACTGGGTGGCTCAGTTGGTTAGACAACTGCCTTCGGCTCAGGCCGTGATCCTGGAGTCCCGGGATCGAGTCCAGCATCAGGCTCCCTGCTCAGCAGGGAATCTGCTTCTCCCTCTGACCCTCTCCCCTCTCATGCTCTCTTTCTCTCTCAAATAAATAAATAAAATCTAAAAAAAAAAAAGAATTACTAGTAAGAATTTGAGAAACAGGTAAATGAAGCTTTATACTTGGGAATTTTTTTCTCTGAATTACTATCTCTTCCTTAAAACTCCCCCCCCACCTCCCCCTACCCACAGTGTTTCAGTGATTTCCATATCACCATATCTTGTTGGTATTATGTTTAGCTTGCTTCTAGTTTTATACTCCCAATTTTCTTCAATTTGAATGAAGTATCATCATCTTTACTATCCGATAATCTTCATATACATGTTCTGGTCTCCTTCCTTTTCTAACATGTCCTCTTCAGAAATTGTCACATTCTGTTTTCCATTTTAAATGAAATCCTCAAGGTGAATGTGCTTTCTATTTAAGAAAAATTAACCTTGCTTCCCCCCATTTTTAAATCATAATTTTACTTTAAACTTATTGAAATGATTTTATAGTTCTGTAATTTTGACATTATGACTTTTACGCTCTTCTAAATGATGGAAAAGAAAACTGACAACTGATAGTTGTATCTATTCAAATCTTTGAGTCAGTTAATATGCAGTGACAAATAATTATTCTAACTAACATCACATTTTATAATGTACTCTTTGAACGCACTTTTTAATTTTGTTAAAGTTATTGTATTTCTAACTGAAATTTATTTTTAGGGTAAAGGTAGGTTAACAACGTAGTACTAATATACAGAAAAGACAGTGGGTTCAGTTTGAACAAAGTGCTGTAGCACAGACTAGTGGGAAAACTTAATAATTGCAGAAACATTCACTTTCCTTAATCTTGCTGGATATACCTACTGTTGTAAGAATTGTCCTAAAAACAATTACTTAGAGAAATTTAAACTTAAAATGCAGTTGTGAATTAAAATGAGATTTGAGGGCGCCTGGGTGGCTCAGTGGGTTAAAGCCTCTGCCTTCGGCTCAGGTCATGATCCCAGGGTCCTGGGATCGAGGCCCGCATTGGGCTCCCTGCTCAGCGGAGAGCCTGCTTCCTCCTCTCTCTCTGCCTGCCTCTCTGCCTACTTGTGATCTGATCTCTCTCTCTCTCTGTGCCAAATAAATAAATAAAATCTTTAAAAAAAATAAAATGAGATTTGAAAGTCAAATAAATATTTATTGTGAAGGCAATATTTACCTTATTCTGATAATAATATGCAGTTAAAATCTTTTTAATGACTGCTTCGGCAGCCATTTCCCAAGTCTTTTGATAACATTCAATTTAGAACACAGTTTATAAAATAAATCACATGCTTTGATGGAAAGAAAAATAAAACAACACTATAAAATATGTACAGCCACTTGGTTACCTTTGATAAAATTGACTCCTTTATTCACACCCCTCCATATAAAAACCCTGAAAATAAGCTATATTGTATTTTTTTTAAAGATTTTTTATTTATTCATTTGACACAGACAGAGAGATTACAAGTAGGCAGAGAGGCAGGCAGAGAGAGAGGAGAGAGGAGGAAGCAGGCTCCCTGCTGAGCAGAGAGCCCGATGTGGGTCTCGATCCCAGGACCCGGGGATCATGGCCTGAGCCGAAGGCAGTGGCTTTAACCCACTGAGCCACCCAGGCGCCTGCTATATTGTATTTTTAAAAACATTTGTATGAAAATTCAGTAATTGATTCTCAGCTAACTAATATATTTATGTTAAATACATCTTTACTTTCAGTGTGATTATAAATATCAGTAAATATTTTCCCTAGTCCAGTTAACCTTAATCGGTGTCTAGTCTGACATTCCTTCTTACATATTCCCAGCTCCTCCTCCTGTTTTTTTTCTTTTCCTTCTTTTTTATTTTGAAACATTTCAAAAATGTTGAGTTTAGAGAATAATACCAACCTCATACAAATCTTAGTGTTTTGCCGTATTTGTTTTATATTTTTATATTTTGTTTTTTTAGAGCTAGAACAATTATCTTGAATACTTCATGCATATATATCCATAGATAGTATTATTTTGTAAGGTTTTTAATGCTGTATCATGGATCATACTGTATTTATTTCTCTGAAGCTTTTTTTAACTCTATATTTCGAGTTATCTCAATAGTTAGATTCATCAAAACCCAATTCATTCATTTTGACTGCTGAATAGAATTCTTCTGTATGAATATGCTGCACTTTATGCATTGTCATGTTGATTTAGGTTATCTAAATTTCTTCTAATGGAAATGGTGCTCCATGGATGTACCTGTTCCTGTCTTCTTGTGCCTGCTTGGGAATTTCTCTGGGGTAGACGTAAGATTTCTGGGTTGTAGAGCACATGGAGAGCCATTTTCCGTTCCACCTGATACCACAGAATGGCTTCCCAGACTGGGCCAAGTGATTTACAGCCCTGGGAGGAAGGTTTGTGAGGATTGGTTTCTCTACTTCGTCCTCAATGTTTGGTATTGTCAGACTTCTAAATGTTGCCAAACTGATGGAAGTGAAATAGTAACTCATTGTTTTACGTTTGCATTTTCTGACTGATGAGGGTAAGCACCTTTTTATTCGTTTTTATTTTAATTTATTAATTTTGGGGGTGGGGCAGAAGGAGAGGGAGAGAGAGAAACCCAGGCTGGCTCCCCACTTAGCTTGGATCTGGTAAGCCCGAGATCATGAACAGAGCCAAAATCAAGAGTCAGATGCTCAAGCGACTAAGCCCCCCAGGAGCCCCGCAGCACCGTTTTATTTCTTTACTATTTAATTTGGTTTCTCTGTGGAATTAATTGCATATTCATTCCTTGACCTATTATTCTACTGTGATGTTTCTTTCTCTCTCTCTCTTTTTTAAGATGTTAAATTTATTTATTTGACAAAGAGAGATACAGCGAGAGAGGGAACACCAGCAGGGGGAGTTGGAGAGGGAGAAGCAGACTTTCCGGCAGAGCAGGGAGCCCGATGCAGGGCCTGATCCCAGGACCCTGGGATCATGACCTGAGCTGAAGGCAGACGCTTAATGTCTGAGCCACCCAGGTGCCCCATATTTGTCTCTCTCTTATTGACGATGGAAACTCTCCATATATTCTGAATGCATACCCTTTGTTAGCTGAATCCATTGCAATAAAACCTCTTCCAGATGGTGGTTTCTCTTTTTATCTTATTATTTCATGATTCAAAGTAAACCTTTTAATACAATAGAATTTGTCTTTTTAATTTTTTATTTTTATCTTCCATCATCTCATATAGGTAAAATAGATACTCATCTCATATAGTTACAATAAAAAGAAAAGAAAAAACTTCTTGTGTTGAAAACTCTTGGGATCTACTATTTTAACAACTTTCCTATATATCATGTAGTGGTGTTGACTATGGTCCTCATGTTGTACATGACATCTCTAGTACTTACCCTGTAACTGGAAGTTTGTACCTTTTGACCACCTTCCTCCGTCCAGTCTGTCCTAATAATATTACCACAAGTTTGGTCTCTTTTTCTAAGAGTTTCATCTCTCTTCTGTTTTATCTTAATTTAATTTATTGCTATGTAAATTTATAAGCCAAAATTCTGGGTCCAGAAACAAAAATCTTTCTATAACAGTTATGTCTATTTTAGCAGAAAGATGTTAAAAATTAAGAAGTATATCATGGCATAAAACAAACTAATATGTAGAGAGAAAAATAGAGGTTAGGGAAAGTGGACAGAGCAATACAGGTTTAAGTTTAGGCAGGGTGGTATAATTTTTAATTCTTTAATTTCTCTGAGATTTTAAAGTGTGAGTTAAATTGTGTTTTTTTCTCAATCGGGTATTTTGTTTGGATTAAATAGTCAGATATATGAAATTTAAGTAATATCGACTGCATGGTCATGTAATAAATCGTTGTATTTTCAACTTAATTGTCTTGTCTTTCATTTCGATTATCCTTTCCTGTCTTTTAATTAATATCTGGCATCGCAAATTGCCAAAAGGTGAGATGGACCCATCATACTATGGGTATTATAACATAGTTGAAATTGCTACTCAATTATCTGATTGTCTCAGTTTTCTAACTTAGTTGGTTACTTGGTTACTTACTGTAAGATCATGCAACTGAATACTCTTATGATCTAACTGTCTCAGTTCTGTAATTTAATTGGTTGAAACCAGTTTCAGCTTCATTTAATAACTCTTTTTGGAGAACACGCAAAAAGTGAATGAGTCCCTTAGTACTTATGGTATTGCTTTCTGTTGTTTTTCAAAGGAACTAACTTACTACTAACATGCTGTGTATAGTGTGTTAAAGCTCAACCATAGGTCCTAGTGGTGAACCCCTTCCCCCCAAGTAATTACACAGATTGTTCCTTTTAACTCTTCCAAACTCTTTTTTCTAGTTTCTGAAGTTTGCCTCAGCCCTCCCACCCTTGAAGTTTTGTGCTTTTTTTTTTAGATTACTGATTTCAGTTAATTTTGCTGTAAAACCTGGCACTTTTATTAACATCTTTTCTTTAAGTAACATCAACTCTGGGGAGTATAGGCTACTGTCACATTCCCTGGGGACCACTTTGGCTGGACGAGTTTCCTTTTTTCTCTCCTCCAGCCTCCTTCCCACAACTCCTGCCCGGAGCACTCAGACTTCTCTGTCTGCATATGGATCTGGTCCATACTTTGTACTTAGGCAATTATTAATCTCTGAACATAGCTGACAATGCTCAAATCATGGTATAATAGGTATATTATTTTTGATATATACCTATATAATTGGTTTAATTATATTTGAAGTGCCTCCCAGTTTGGATTCTTTGATAAGTAAGCTGGCGGCGGCGGCTGCTGCTGCTGCTGCTGCTTCTTCTTCTTCTTCTTCTTCTTCTTCTCCTCCTCCTCCTCCTCCTCCTCCTTCTCCTTTCTTCTTCTCCTTCTCCTTTCTTCTTCTCTTCTTTCTTCTTTTTGCCATTTAAGACAATGGTGGGTTAAGAGACACTACAAAAATGGGAAACCTGAAGCTCATTACTTTAAGCCTAAAGGTAGTTGGGGACAGTGTTAGGTATACAGAAAAGAGAACTCAGGGAAAAGCTGGCCTCTTCTATCCTTGTGCATTGTAGGGAAGGAGAAAGAAGACAAAGGTAAGGCCAGTAGATGACCAGAGGCATGGTCTAATCGCTTCTTTCTAGGCTTTCACCCAGGAGGAGCATGCCTACTGGTTAAATTGAAGGGCAGATTTTACCCTTAATATTTGAGGTTCCTGGAAGAGATCACCTTTCAGAATGTTTAGCACCCACCAGGGGTGTGGCTACTTCAGATTAATTCAGCAGGACATTATGACCAAGAAAAGGCCTGCATTAGCTTTCCAGAACTGTCCTTAGTGCCAGTGTGGCACAGAGGACATGAAAGTAGCTGCGCGTCCCTGTCACAACCCCCCCCAACCCGGCTTAGGATGGGGGATGAAGATGAAGGATGAGAAGACTTTGCAGAAGAGGCTTCCTAACAGATAGCTTGAGGCATGGATGAATAGAGGATTATTTGGGGACGAGGCGGATTCAGGAGTGCCTTGGAGCTGAGGTGAGATTGAGTCAATAATGGGGCACAATCCTATGAAAATTGAGAAGAACCAGACTCTGAATTAGATGAGCTGCAGATTTCAGCAGCAGAAGCCCCATAGAACACCTAGACAGATTCTTAGAAAACAGCAAGGAAAGGGGCAGAAATATCAGAAACAGAATTTATCCAAAGGAGATATTTAACAGACTAAAATTATGTGAGTGTTTTTTTTTTAATTGGCTAGTATGCCGTTGAGGAAAATCAGATCAAAAATAAAGAAAGAAGCTATGTTTCGTTGCAATTAATTTTTCCAAACTACAGCAATTGATAACAGAGAAGAGTTTGCGACAACTAAGATTTGGAGATGTTCCACGTTAAAGCTTCTTCTGTGCTTTCTGCTGAGAGGCTTACAGAAGACACCATAGAATTTTCTCGCTCCAGTCTGCAAATGCAGCTGTAGCTAGAGAGGCCATGCTTGTAGTTCATGGGCATTTGAGAAAGTCTTGCTGTTTGTCTTGGGGTATTGGATGCAGCAAAATTTCCGATTTTTGTTTTGTGATCCAGAAGCCTGATAGAGAGATTACAGAGATCTCTTAATTGCTTAAGGAACAAACTTTTAAAACTTGAGAACTCTAGAATATGGGTCAATACTTCGACTTTGCAAATCTACCATGATGGTGCTGGGGGAGGGGCTTGTTGGTTAGTAGTCACAATTCCACCGAATTCTGTCTTTTGAGACACAGGGACACCATGGCTCTGGTGATAGGAACACTTCAGGGCAATGCTGTGATTGAGCCTCTCCGGATTTCCAGGTCTTTTGCAGATCTTTTCTGAATGCTCGTCATTTTTTCAAGCAGCCTGGGCCAGGGGAGAAGAAGGCGTCAAGGGATCTATGGTGCGAATGCATTCATTTTGTAGAATTTATCGTAATTGTAATAGAAACAGTATTTGTGCAATTATTTGTTTTGCTTCCTGTCTTTCCCATGATACTTTAAATTCCCCCAGTAAAGTCTATATCAGTTGAACTGTATTTACCAGCACTTAGCGTAGTGCCTGGCATATACGAGGCATTTAGTGAATATTGTATGAATGAGTAAATAATTAATGAATTAGTGTTAATAGCTATTTGCCCATCTATAAATAAATTGGAATTTTATGGTCTGAATTAATTTTTATGATAAATTGCAGCTTCTTCCAAGTTTACTTACTAATACTGTATGCAGTATTAATCTTTTAATAATATTGGTTGGATTTACAAAGAATTTTCTGTAAGAAAAAGCCCCAATTTGTGAGATTTTCCAATTTCTGTTGCCTAAAGGTGCCTCTAGGGCTGATTTCAAGCTAGGCCACATTACTCTGTTGCATGTGGAGTTGGGAAGAAATCCGCACCACTGGTTCTTATGACTCAGTCAAAGCTGGCTCCAGAACTACCCTGAAGAACTTTCCTATGCAAGTTTAGGAATGCACTGTTCTTCACATACGAAGATTGTGCTGGTGATCCACATTCAGGAACATGTATTTAAAAGGATTCTCAACTAGCTAAGGGAATCCTCTCAGCTGTGAAGGATAAACTCAAAATGTGTTGGTAGCTCAATATTATTGAAGTTCGTTTCTTATTTACATCAAGTCCACGTTGGTATGGCCGATCAACAGAAAGTTCACTTCCAGTCAGGTTCCTGGGCTCCTTTTTTTGTGGCTCCTTTATCTCCTAGGTCTGGAGGGAAGAGCATGATAGTAGTATATGAGAGGTTTTTTTTAAATGATTTTATTTATTTATTTGACAGAGAGAGGGCACACGTAGGTGGAGCAGCAGGCATAAGAAGAAAGAGAAGCAGACTCCTTGCTGAGTGGGGAGCCTGATGTGTGGGGCTCCATTCTAGGACCCTGAGATCATGACCTGAGCGAAAGGCAGACTCTTCACTGACTGAGCCACCCAAACACTATGTACATGAAAGCTTTTTAATGGTCAGGGGAATGGCACGCATCATTGCACTTATAATCAAATAGCCAGAACACAGTAATATGGCCGTGGCCATCCCTAAGTATAAGGGAGGTTGACGAATGCAGCATCCAAGGGGAAAAAGGGAATAAATTTAGTAGTTAGCCAGGGTCTTTCAGTTTTCTAGTCATATGACAGATTAAGCTGATCAATTTATATTCTCTAATTATATTCCCTAATACATTTATAAGCAGGCTGGCAATGATTAGAAGTGGAATCTAGTATTTTTTTGCGTGTACAGAGTTAGCTAGATCTTATGAGCTTGTTCTATGGTCTAACCAACAATCCTTTGCTTCTCTGAATTACTCTATTATTTATTTAGATGAATCTATTTAGATGAAAACTAGTTTTGCAGACCTTTAAATTCTTTTAAATTATTGTATGCACTAGACATAATTTTGTTTTTCTTATCTTTGGCTGTTCAGCTTAGCTATCATATTTATTATTTATATAATTTTAAAGAAATATTTCTCTTTTCCTTAGTTTTTTTCCCCCCTCCCTTTCAAACCTACCAAGGATGTTTGTAGAATGGAACATATGATAATAAGTGGCAAATTGGGGTCATTAGAGAGTATTCTGTCTCTCTTTTTTTTTTTTT